>JAAGNO010028569.1:70094-128171 GCA_033439905.1 Ceryle rudis | reverse complement strand
GCTCTGGGATGGTCTCAGTAGAGGAATCGGTAGTCCACTGCTGATGGAAAAGGGAGAAATAATTTGGATTTTGCAGCCTTATCAGCCTATTCTAGGCTGGGATTTAAGATTTACTGGATCCTGAATTCTGTGACCTAAGTCTGCTATGACAGCTGCTTTTTGACTGTGGATGTACAAGCTTAGCTGTCATTTGAGTACCTATTTCTCCTCAGTGACGGACTGAAAAAGCTAACCCTACTTCCCCACTATCACAGAATCACAGAATAATTAGGGTTGGAATGGACCTCTGGAGATCATCTAGTCCAACCACACTGCTAAAGCATGTTCATCTAGAGCAGGTTTCTACAACTGCATCCAGTCAGGTTTTGAATATCTCCAGAGAAGAATTCTTCACAACCGTTCTGAGCAGCCTGTTCCAGTGTTCCATCCAGTGCTTTACTTTCACAGTAAAGAAGTTTCTCCTTATGTTTAGATGGAACTTCCTGTGTTCTAGTTTGTGCCCTTTTCCCCTTATCCTATCACTGGGCACCACTGAAAAGAATCTGGACCCATTCTCTTGACATGTATCCTTTAGATATTTATAATTTATATAGATCTCCTCTCAGTCTTCTCTTATTCAGGCTAAACAGACCCAGGTCTCTCATCTTTTCTTCAGAAGAGAGATGCTCAAGTCCTATGGTCATCTTTGTAGCCCTCTGCTGGACTCTTTCCAGCAGTTTCTCATCTCTTTTGAACTGAGGAACCGAGAACTGGACACAATACTCCAGATGTGACCTCACTAAGGGCAGAGTAGAGGGGTAGGAGAACCGTCCTTGATCTGTGGGTCACACTCTTCTTAATGTACCCCAACTTTCTTGTCTACAAGAAAGCATGCTGCTGGCTCAGGATTAACCTGCTCTCCACCAGGACTCCCAGGTCCTTCTATGCAAAGCTGCTTTCTAGCAGTTCAACCACTAACCTGTAGTGGCACATGGGGTTATTCCTCACGAGGTGCAGGATCTTGTACTTGCCCTTGTTGAACTTCATTAGGTTCAACTTCAGCCAATTCCTCAGTCTGTCCAGGTCTCACTGAAAGGCCTTTTCGTGTATCAGACACTCCTCCCAGATTTGTATCATCAGCAAACTTGCTGAAGGTACACTCTGTCCTTTCACCTAGGTCATTGAGGAGTATGTTGAACAAGACAGGGGTGCATAAGAAAACTGTCCAGCAGGCCAAGGGAGGTTTTCCTTCCCCTCTACTCTGCTGTAGTGAGACCACATCTAGAGTACTGTGTCCAGTTCTGGTCTCCAGTTCAAGAAAGAGAGGGAAATACTAGAGACAGTCCAACAAAGGGGCTGTGAGGATGATCAGGGGACTGGAACATCTCTCTTCTGATGAAAGGCTGAGAGACCTGGGGCTGTTTAGTCTGTAGAAGACTGAGAGGGAATCTTATTATTGTTTACAAATATCTGAAGGGTGGGTGTCAAGTAGAAGGTGCCAGTCTCTTTTCAGTGGTGCTCTGTGATAGAACGAGGGTCAATGGTCACAAACTGGAACATAGGAAGTTCCACCTCAACATGAGGAAAAATTTCTTCATTGTGGGAGCAACGGAGCACTGGAACAGGCTGCCCAGAGAGGTTATGGAGTCTTCTTCTCTAGAGGCTTTCAAAACCCACCTGGATATGTTCCTGTGTGGCATGCTGTAGGTGATCCTGCTATGGCAGTGGGACTGGACTAGATGGTCTCCAGAGGTCCCTTCTAACCCCTACCATATGTTTCTATGATTCTAAGGCTGGACCCATTATTGACCTCTCAGGAACACCCCTAGCTACAGGCCTCCAATTACACTGCACTGCTCATCACAATCCTCTGGGCTCTGTTGTTCAGCCAGTTCTCAATCCACCTCACTGTCCACTGTTCTAACACATGCTTCCTGGGTTTACCTATGAGGATGTTATGGAGATGATGTCAAAAGCCTTGCTGAAGTCAAGGTAGACAACATCCACTGCTTTCCCCTCATCTACTCAGCTAGTCATACCATCATAGAAGGCTATCAGATTGGTTAAGCATGATTTCCCCTTGGTGAATCCATATTGACTTCTCCAAATAACCTGATAGCCTTATTTTCCCCCATATGCTTAGAAATGTTCCCCAGAATGAGCTGTTCCATCCCCTTTCCAGGGATAGAAGTGAGGCTGACTGGCCTGACTATTGGTGCTTCATTGTTCTCTGTCTCTCCCACACTCACACAGAATTAGGAAAAGCTGCTTGTGTTACCACTTTATAGCTCAGGCATTACAGCACTCACTGAAAATATCTCTCAAGATATGGTTCAAAATTCCTTTTGGGCCAAGGGTCTCAATCCAGAGGAAGAGTGCAGAAATCATTCAGCTATCTAATATACAGCTCAGAAACCATTCTTCTGTTCAAAACCAATTGTAGATTCATCAAAACACAAATTTGACATCAGCACTTATCCACCAAATAAGTTACTTCATCTCTTCCTCTCTCTGCTCTGCTGGATACCTAACGATCTACACAAAGTCAAAGAGCTTCAGCAGGAGAGCCTGGTGCACACTGGTCTATCAGCAGGTGACGATAACATTCTTACTGGAAAACCAAATTCAAATTCTTTCTCTGAACACAGAATACAAGGGTTTGGAAGGTACCTCTAGAGATCTGTCTATAGATCAAGTCTAACGCCCTGCAGAATAGGATCACCTAGGGCAGGCCACAGAGGAACATATTCAGGTGGGTTTTGAAAGTCTCTAGAGAAGGAGGCTCCACAACCTCTGGTCAGCCTCTTCTAGTGCTCTGTAACTCTCACAATAAAGGAGTTTCTCTTCATGTTGAGGTGGAACTTCCTGTGTTCTATCTTATACCCATTATTCTTTGTCCTATTAATGGGCACTACAGAAAGGAGACCGGACACTTCCACTTGACACTTACCTCTCAGATATTGATAGACATTTATAATATCCCCTCTCAGCTTTCTCAAAACTAAACAGTCCCAGGTCTCTCAGCCTTTCTTCATAGGAGAGATGTTCCAGTCTCTTAATCATCCTCATAGCTCTCCATTGGAATGTCTTCAGTATTTCCTTGTCTCTCTTGAATTGGGGGAGTCCAAAACTGGATACAATATTCCAGCTGTGGTCCCACCAGGGCAGAGTAGAGAGGAAGAAGAACCTCCCTAGACCTGCTGGACAGTTTTCTTAATGCAACCCAGGATACCATTGGCCCCTCTTGGCCACAATGGCACATTGCTTACCCGTGGATATCTTGTTATCCACTGGGACTCCAAGGTCTTTCTCTACAGTGTTGGTTTCCAGCAGGATGACCCCTGACCTGTACTGGTGACTGGTGTTATTCCTTCACAGATGCAGGACTCTACACTTGTCCTTATTGAACTTCATGAGGTTCACCTTCACCCAGCTCTTTAGCCTGTTTAGATATCTCATTGGACAACAGCACAGGCTTCTGGTGTGTCAGCCACCCCTCCCAGTTTCATATCATCAGTGAACTTGCTGAGGGTACGCTCTATCCCTTCATCCAGGTCATTAATGAAGATACTGAACAAAAGTGGTTCCATTACTGATCCCTGGGGAACACCACTGGACACAAGCCTCCAGCTTGACTCTGCACTGCAGATCACAACCCTCTGAACTCTGTTTTTGAGCCAGTTTTCAATCCACCTCACAATCCAAACGTCTATCACACATTTGTTGGGTTTTTCTACAAGGATGTTATGGGAGCCAGTATCAAAAGCCTTACTGAGGTCAAGGTATATGACATCTACTGCTCTCCCTTCATCTACCTATGTAGTTATGACTTCATAGAGAGGTATCAGAATAGTCAAGCAAGATTTCCCTTTGGTAAACTCATGTTGGTTGCTCTTGATAACCTTCTTTTCTTTCATGTGGTTAGAGATGGCCTCCAGAATGAGCTACTCCATCACCTTTCCAGGGATGAAGGTGAGGCTGACCAGTCTAGTTTCCCGGGTCTTCCTTCCTGCCCTTTTTGAAGACTGGAGCAACACTGGCTTTCTTCCAGTCATCAGACATCTCTCCTGTTCTCCATGATTTTTCAAAAATGATGGAGAGTGGCTCAGCAACATTATCAGCCAGCTCTTTCAGCACATGTGGATGCACCCCACTGAGGCCCATGGATCTGTATGTTTTCAGTTTATCCAAGTGATCTCTAACCTAATCCTCACTAACCAGTGAAGTGTCTTCCTCCCTCCAGTTTTGGTCCCTTACTTACAGTGACTGGGATTCCCGAGGGCTGGTCTTAGGAGTAAAGATTGAGGCAAAGAAGGCATTCAGCAACTCTGCCATCTCTGCATCATCTGTTACCATATCTCCCATCTCATTTAGCAGTGGACCCACTATTTCCCTACTCTTCCTTCTCTTCCTTTTCCTTTTGATGTATTTGAAAAAACTCTTCTTGTTTTCTTTCACCTCCTTAGCCAGACTAAGTTCCAAGAGAGCTTTGGCCTTTCTTGTTGAGTCTCTACATCCTCTGAAAGCATTTCTATAAGCCTCCCAATTAACCAGACCCTTTTTCCATATATTGTAAATTACCCTCTTCTGTTTGAGTTTTTCCAGGAGCTCCTTGCTTAACCATGCAGGTCTCCTGCCTGTTGACTTGATTGTTTTTTCAAGGGAATACATTTATTTTGAGCTTGGAAGAGGTAGTGTTTGAATATTGACCAGCTCTCTTGGGCCCCAAGATGGTTTCTCTAACTACAGGATTAATGGTTAACTCAAGGAGAACCATCCTGGCTGTCAATACTGAGGGAAAGGAGGAATCCCACTCCAGGTCACACTTGGCTACTCATGTGCCACTTCTACCTTATTATCTTTTACTGGTTAATTCAGGCAAGTCCCTCATAGAAAGCATACAAATACCCAACTTAGGGTAGGAGATTAACTGCAGTAGTAAGGTGGGTGTAGCTTTGCTGAATATATCCAACAATTTCAACTGCTGTAGGAAATTGCATCTGTGAGTAACTATTCAGGGAGAATGTAGTTAAATCATCAGAGTGTCAGTGCTAGGAAATTCCCTCTACGTACCAGTGAAACTCAAGGACTGTGATTCCTCATTACAGAAGGGTAGAGATGATTTCTACCGTGAAAAGAAAGCACTGAGTTTCACATTATTATCTATGTCAGCATGAGGTGATGACAACTGAGAATATGGAGGATTCAGAACAGTAATCAAAACAAGATAAAAAACTCCGGTTTGGCTTAATGAGCGACTAAGACAGTAGATATTATTGAAGAAAATATGTTTGGCCTCATATACACATAGAAACAGCTTTTTAATTTATCACACCAAGTGGAGACACAGCAAGTCTTGCTGAAGGGCCAGATGGCTTGGATTCTTAATTGGTATATGCAGTTTTATTGTTGAAGATTGGATCACTCTCATCTTCACATAATAAATGGCTTTTCCACAGGTTTCACAATAAGTGACTGGGAACAGGTAATTCTTCACTGGGTAGTAACTGTGTAGGTACAATTGCTGAGGGTGCAATGGGTGTCTCATTTTTTTATCACTATCTCAATTCCAAAAATTCTACAACAAACAGTTTGTCTGGTCTAGAAAAAACAGGTACATAGAGACATTTTCCTCATTCTGGATACTAGGAGACAGGGAGAATTAATTTCTTAGTATGTAAGACAGAAGATATACTGTGACCTTAAATTACTCTACCTCCACCTCTGAGCAGACTAAAAAACATCTCTGGGAGAAGGTTTATAATGAATAAGAATGAGGAGCTTAATCTAAACATCCACCGAAACACCAGTCTGGTTCTGAAGCTGGGAACCCAGGAAGGAAAGCTGTAACTTCTGGATCATCTGACAAGAATAATAGACTTTTCAAATATTTTCTAATGTAGTGTTGTTACTTTTAGGGGTTTTTTTGTTTGTTTGTTTGTGTTTTTTTTTGTTTGGTTTGGATTGGTTGTTTGTCTTGTGTGTGCTTTAGGCTTATAATAAGGTAGGAAAAAGTAAGAACAATTCTGCTGTCAGGCTGTATCAGAACTGATAAGTAGGATCACCCTTAAACCCATGAGAAAACTTTTACCTGTTGACCATCCACATTATAAACCTTACACTGGTGGAAATTCCTTGCATCTAGTTCTTAGCCTGTCAGATCTGTCAGGGTGTTTAGAGCTTAACTATAGCACTGGCACTAAAAAATGATTGCCTCAGAGCAGAAATCCTACCATTCCTTGTTTCTTTCATCCCTTTCCCATTATTTCAAGCAAGCCTTAAGAAGACACCACAAAGTACTGGAAAATGACTGGTTCTCATGGAAGAAGGGAACATGAAATAGCATTTAGCATTTTGCCCAGGAAACAATAAGCCCAGGTAGCATGCCTCCAATAGCAACTGCAAATGTGAGGTAGTAAAATATATTGCACAGTTAATAGATAGAAGTAGTATAGTCACACAGACTTGGACATGTAAGAAAAACTGAGAACATAAACTCAATCCCCACAGAAATCAGCAGAAGTCATGCATCAAATTCAGTATATGTTAAACAGAGATATTTGTTGTTGTTGCTCCGGTAGTTTGCGTTTTTTTCTGTTCTGGTGCACTAGTGGGATTCTCTCTTTGGCTTCTCTCTGACAAGATCTTCTGGATGAAACATTTGCTTTCACATCCCATTTTTTCCTATCCCAGAAACAATCTCCTCCTACTCCAGGTAGCTCGGTAGTTATTAATAATCCCTAGGTACACTGAAGAGTATTGTAAATAAACAGTATAATGAGCGCATTCTTAATACCTGAAAGTAGTGGTACCTTAGGACAGGTCATCATATTAATTTCTAAAAACAGCACACAAAAGGGATCTCCTTTATGCTGAGCACCTTTTATTAGGTTGTTACCAGACTTCCACTCTGGAAGAAATGAGCAGGTAAAACATTCACAGTTTTCTTGTCTGATTCCAATAACAATAGTATTTTTTTTTTCTGATTGGAGTAATGGAATAGGAAGAAATGAGATCAAAAGTACAGGAAGTTATAGGTTAAGCAGAAGAAAATAATAGCTTTGCTTCAGTATCTGCTTTTTATTATATACTAATAGGTTAAGTAGAAAAAGGTATAATAAGAAAACAAAACCCAAAATAAACACATATACTGATAAACAGAAATGTGTATTTATTGCTCCTGCTAAGATCTTAAGGCTCCCATTGTTCCACAGAAAGAGAGTCTTTAGTTTAAACCATTCTCACATATGCTCCAAATATTTCAAAAGGAAACATTCATTATTTGAGCTTGGATATCCTTTTCAAAGAGCTGAATGCCGTAACACTTTTGCTTGTCTTTACAGCCTACTTCCCTGGGAAGCTGTTTTGTTCTATTCAGTTTAGCTGAACAGTATATATGCAACTCTCTCCAGTAGTTCCTCTAACAGAGAGCCATCCCATTCCAAATCACTTCTTCATCTTTACTCACAAGACCACAGCATTGTGCATGCAGATGGTGGCAGAGTATGGTAGAGCCAAGACACAGTAGCACTCCGGATTTTCTGCAACCTACATTTTCCTTATCATAAAACAATGGTAGTATTTGCAGTATGTTCTCTACTGCAATAAGAAGAAAACTTTTCTGATCCAGTATTAGAAACTTTCTTCTGCATACGCACAAAATCCAGCAGATAGACTAGCTATTCCTGAACCTTGGAATAGATGCTCTACTGTCATCTGAAAAGAAACTACTGGCACAGAAAATGAGATCTGGATTGTTGAAATCTCATTGAGAACTTTATCTTGATATTAATCTCAATACAGATTGATAGTTCCTGGGGTACTTTTCAGCTCCTGAGATACCTTGACTTGAAAGTGCCAAACCAATTTATTATCAACATTTGTCCTGGTCATTCCCTACACATTTCATCATCTTGTCTTTTACACAGATACTTTCTCAATGTACCATTTTACTGTCAAAACCTCTCACACAGGGACAGTATACCTGCAACAGGGGTAATTGATTGCAACTATGCCAGACTTTCATCACAAAACTGTTATAATACTTTGAAGACTCAGTAATATACAAGATTGCATAATTTAGCTAGTCCATATTTTTCAAAAAATCATTTTCAGATGTAACTGGAACAGGAAAAATAAAAATGTTTTGAAATGTTTCACAAAAGTTTCATTAAGACACCATGGAGGCTAGCAATAAAAGTGGATAAATGGTCACATGAGAAAGAATTTCCAATCTCTTAAATCCCCTTCTCCTCTACATATAGCAGAAGCATTTTCTGGACATTAACATGTCTAGCATATTTTATTTTCTTTCCATTGCCCCTTTGTTCTACTCTTATTTAGACCCTCTGCACTGTATAAGAACATAGATTTTGGCTATATTTCAGGGTTAATGGGTGGTGTTCAGAGAATCTTTAAGCATACTAAGCCACACAACCTGTCTACCTGTCATAATTATGTTTTTTAGATTAACTTTGATTTCTCTTCATGCATCCCTATTATGCTTACAGAGATACAAGATTCGAATACTCGATGACAGATTAATTTATAACACAAAAAGTCTTAATTGTGCCATGCTCAAACCTTCTAGGATTCATTGACTCAGGACATGCTCAGAGCCTGCCTTCCCCATGCTTCTGAGCATGCACTAAAGACACACCTTGTAGGAAAATAATGGAAGATTGACAAGGAAGATTGTAAACATACTTGGGTGACTTGCAGTTGAGGTGTCAAAACCCACATATATATCACACTAATTGTTGCTTAGTTTTATGTGCTTGACAAGTAGAATATCTGTGTTTAGATACCATAGGTCTGTGAAGGACTTAAAGGCACCTTATAAAACATGCTTGAGATTCCTGTCTTTCTGTGGGAAAGATCTAAGCACGGTGGAATACTACACCGTCAAGAATCCTTGATGCATAGGAGAGAGCAGTATGTTCGAAAGCTTTTTTTCTCTCTAGCAAGGACCAAGCTCCACATCCCTGCTTGCGTGTCTCCACCTGGGTGGTGTTGTGAAGATCCCCCAGTTCTCAAGGTAATGAGAGCATCTTTTCTTTTTGCATTTCAAACATGATTTTGTGATTGTTGCTGCATCCTGCCTCTATTGAGTCACACACACATTTATATACAAGTATATAGAAATTTGTATGTTTAAATATATACATGTGTGTACATTTATGTATCTAAATGTGCATAAATGTGGATAAATAATGCAGATAATAGGTCAGATAGATATGTGAAGAGAACATACTCAATAACATGCTCTGTCTTTGAACTCTACATATAGTGAGAACATTTTTCTTTGACAGAGGCTGGCTTGGAAATGTAACAACAAGAGGATGTTTCAATCCTGAGAAAAAAAAGGTGACATAAAATCCTACTTCTGACTTGCATATTTTAAGCTTTAAAAATGTTATCCCCTTTATTTCCTTATTTACGGACACATGGAAGCTATAGACAACATAGTTATTGTAAATTGACACATTTTACCAAAGGGACTTAGAAAGTCAGACTTCTAGCAATATTTTCTCCCTTTATTCCTGGTTGTTGCAATATTTATTTGTATGACAAATAGCACAGTTAAAGCTGAGGTATTCAGTGCCTTCTTTATCTCAGTCATTACCAATGAAGTCTCCCAGGCCTTTTTACCTAGTGGTAAGGTTCAGGGAAGAGACAGGAGTGTAAAAGGATCAAGTCAGTGACTGCTTGAGAAGCCTCAACCTGTATAAGTCTGTGGCAACTGGTGAGATGTATCTGGGGATGCTAAGAAAGCTGACCGCTATCACTGTGACACTATCAATTTGAAAGATTGTTTAGTCAGGGAAGGCCCACAATGGCTGAATTAAAACAAATCTGGAACTCATCCTCAAAAAAGGCAGGAAGAATGACTTAGGGACCTACAGGTTGATTTGCCTCACTTTAGTGCCCACAAAATTATAGAGTGAGTCCTCTTGCTGCACATCTTGGGCAGATGAAGGAATGAAAAGGTAACTGGAAATAACCAGTATGCATTTACCAAGGATGAATGAGGTAAAAGCAAACTAGTTGCCTTCTATGATGAAATGACTAAATTTGTGCATGAGGAGGGAGCAGTGGATGTCGATTACCTTGACATCATCAAGGCTTTCCACATGGTCTCTCACAGCATCCTTAAGACCAAGTTAGAACACTATGAATGAAATAGATGGATTACTAAACAGGTAAAAAGTGATTCAAAACTGTATTGGTAAACAATTTGTACTACACTTGGATGCTGGTTGAAAACAGAGTACCACAGAGGCCTGTATTAGTTTAATACCATTATCAATTACCTGGAGGAGATGGACTGACCTCTTATTAAGTTTGCAGCGTATTCCAAACTGAGGTGAACTGTCATGTTCAGAGGTAAGGCAGAAGTTCAGAGAGGGCAGGAAAGGACAGAGAAATGATCCATCAGGAACTGCAGGACATATGAACAACAAGGACATATGATACTTCAGGCAATTTTGAATGGACTAACCCTGCAGTAGCACAGGCTGGAGACTGGATGACTATGGAGCAACTTTGCTGCTGGTAAGAAATAAGAGACAACAGACATAAATTGAAACAAGAGAGGTTCAGTTTGATGAAACTTTTTCCCTGTGAAGGCAGTCAAACAGTGGAACAGTCTACCTGGAGAGGTTATGCAGTCTCCAATCTTAGAGGTTTTCAAGAGTCAAGTGAGTGGATAAAGTCCTGAGCAACCTGGTTTCAGGTTGGTGTTGGTCCTGCTTTAAACTGGATGTTGGATTAGAGACCTCCTGTGGTGCCTTTCAACCTAATGGATACTGTGATTCCATGTGTTACAAACAAGTGACTGTGTAGCTATCTCTACCCTTATGCACATACACATTTAGTCTTAAAAAAGCAAAAAACACTGAAAGACTACACAGTCACTACAGACATCTATTGTGAAATGTAATCCACTGACCCATATATTGCCAGAATAAAGTCTGTTACTACTAAGATGTTATGTCTCTTTTTTAAAAAAAATCCCATTTTCTGCAGTAAGAAGGTTAGAAATTTTACAACTAAATTCAGTTGTCATTTTCCCAAGGAAATAGCGAAGAACACTGAAGTCTTTAGAACTGGCAAAAAAAAAAAGCTGTTCGAAAACAAAAGAAGTTTAACAGAATTTTCTATTCTTAACCGGAGGGGGGGTGTGTTGGGGGGATGTGTGTGGAATTTTTACTGAATGTTCTGTTTTGCTCCACACATATTATGTCAGTCATCTGCTTCATAAATAGAGTAAGTAGGAAAAAAGGAGGCATTTTGCCAAGCAAAGATGACCCATGAATACAGAACTATGATTAGCTTAATTGTAAGCAATGAGGTGGGTAAGATACATTTATTAAATACTAATGACACCTTTACTTAGCTATATCTTCCTACAGACCTACACAGCTCAAGGAGCCTACTCGCTTCCCTACTCACTTTACTTATATGTGGCATCATCACTAATCTCAGTGACATTTAAAGAGAATATTTCCTGTCAGTGCAATATTGTATTTCAGTTAGTAATTTTTAAGTATGTGAGCGTAGGAGGCTTTGGCCTCAAAAACTCACATGTTCATCTGAGCCATCCAAACCTCTCAAGCATAGGAGACTGGGCCAAAAAATCCCTAGACTGCTGTTCTCATGAAATTGCTACAGTGAGCTGCAAAACAAACAAACAAGAAAGGACATATGAAAAAAAAAAACCCATAACAAAGGACTTTACAGATTGGTGGTCAGGAACAATAGTTTCAGGCTCCATTCTCCTGAACTGTCTTCTTGGAAAGAGTGGGAATGTAACTGACCTCTAGTCCATCTCTCACTGATAGATAAAGCCACTGAGAAAGTAATGCCAGGAAAGCTACAGCAAAACAACATGCCTGCCAAAATCCCAAAGCCTTTGCAATCAGGCTTTGAGCCAGGTCATAGCATTTAGAAAGCAACAGCCACACTAAAAGGTTGTCTCCCTGTGGCAATGGATTTGCTATTTCTCAGTGCCGAAAATACTCAAACTCACCATAGTCTCCAGCAGTCAGTCCTTCAGGGTTGCTTACCACTTAAGTGACATTTATAAAGGCAGCTTTTATAGTTATACAGTGAGAATCCAAAGAGTAGTAATGGTAAACTGTTTCTCTATTAAAGACTAGTGGAAAAACCATGAAATGGTTACAGCTGCAACACTTTTAAGAGATGTGTGAGTTTACTTTGGATTATGAGAAATCCTATTCTACACTGGTTTAGGGTGCAAGTGAAAATGAATGACCTGTGCATGTGCAAAGACACTATCCATATCAGAAAAATTATGAAACGACCTGGTCCTGGAAGTCCAGCAGGACCACAACCCTGCCAACAAGACTCCAGAAGCATGTGTGGACAGCCTCATCCTCCTGGGCCCCAGGACACCATATGCAGTACTTGACTTCATCAGTCAACAGCTGAAGCTGAGACAAGACCTAGCATTAGCATTTCCTGCCACAGGCTAGTCAAATGTCAATTAATGCATTTATAAATGTTTTTCCAGAAATTATTTTTAAAAAATATTCCATTATACAAATTTATGTATTTTATTTGTGTCCTGGTTCTGTTGTTGCTTGGGGGTATCCTAGCATTTCCAGCCACAGTGTCTACTGTTGACTTACCTGGCAGTCAAGGACCTCAAGGCAAGATTCCAGTTAGAAAAGCCCCTAGAAGAAATGCAGCTTTAGTCATCATGCTAATTCATAACCAGGACTTGAGTTTTTTGGAGGGAAAAGGAGTCACTTTATTTTTTGAGTTGAAAAGAGAAAATAATGCTACAGAATCATAAAACCATAGAATCATGTAGGTTGGAAAAGAACCTTTAGATTATCAAGTCCAAACAATAACCCTATTCTATGTGTCCACTGCTAAAACATGTCCCTAAGCACCATATCTACACAACTTTTAAACATGGCCAGGGATGGTGATTCAGCCAGTTCCCTGGGCTGCCTGTTCCAATGCTTGACATCCCTTTCAGTGCAAAAATTCTTCCTAATGTCCATTTTAAACCTCCCCAGGTGCAACTTGAGGTCATTTCCTCTTGTCCTATCTATTGGGTCTGCCTGAGCTGGAGTTAATTTTCCCCATAGAAGCCCTCCCAGTGCTATACTTTGTGTTGAGGGCTGGAAAGGTGATGATAACACACACATGTTGTGGCTGCTGCTGAGCAGGGCTTGCACAGCACGAAGGCTGTTTTTCAACATTCCCCCTACTGTGGGATGGGGTGGACAAGATCTTGGGAGGGGACACAACTGGGACAGCTAAGATAAAGGGACTAAGGAGATATTCCATACCATATGACATCAGCTTAACAATAAAAGCTAGAAAAAGAGGGTGGTGGTGGGGTGGTGGTGCATCCACTTGTCCTCTGGAGTAATCGTTACATGTTTGGAGCTGGAAAAGGGTCCAGACATTGCCTGTTGGTGGGAAGTAGAGAGTATATGTTTGTTTTCTTTTGTTTCCATGGCCTTGCTTCACTTTTCATTAAACTGCCTTTGTCTTAACCCACGGCTCCAGCTGAAATGAGGAGCAGGTATTGGAATGATAGAGCAGCCTGGTGGGCATCTGCAGTTCAGCTCATGTCAAAACACCACAATGTATAAATAAAAGTTGTGGAATGAATGCTCAGAATTTTAAGCAAGTCAGTGAAAAAATTGTGCTTGCCCTCTAGCCTTGCATCATCACATGACACTATGATGTTTAAAAGCTTAGATTAGCAAGTGATAGTTTTACTACTGTAACAGAAATATGGTGACTGACATGGTTTCAGACGTAGGAAGGAAAGAAAACAATTTATAGTTGAAATGTGAATAACTGACACTGAAATATTTTAGGGACCTCTGTTCTCATCCAGATCTTCTAGGCAGTTAAGAGCATATTCCTTATTACATTTGTACTGTGATTGTACGTTTCTTTTCCAAGGAAAATATTTTGTTTCCCTCTTCTCTTTTTTTAATACCTCATTTTTATATTTTCTGCCAAGCTGATAGAATATTTCTTACTGAATCATGACATCTGAGTAAGGACAGATCTGTTAACAGCATTTTCTTAACAAAATTTGTCAGTTCTAGAACTAGAAAATTATTGGTTCATGTCTTGATTTTGGGTCTGATGTTGGAAACATCTGAAAATATCTAGCTCCTTCCCCCAACACACTCAGCTGGTGCAAGTGCAGTCTAAACTTCACTTAATATTAGCTGGAAGTGAAATGCTTTATTGTAAACTGAAGAGAACACTATATATTATTGCACATAAGAAAGACATCTACCATAACAAAAATCTTCTAATAGTCTATGATTTTGGATGCTTCCTCGATAAACAGTATTTCTAATATAAGACAAAGACTGTAATAGGATAAAATGATAGAACAGGAAAAAGTAATATCAGTGTTTTAAAACACTAAGAAAAGGACCAAGTTTACTTTTAATACATCTCTGCATTCATAACCTGACTCTAAGGCCACAGAAGCTGATGAAAATACTCTCATTTATTTCAGGGACCTGTGGTTTCTGACTTTTTAATCTGATGTGTGATCTGGTTAATTCTAGATTTAATAAAACCATGAAATTGCTGAGTATATGAAAGGCTATTTTCAAGTACAAACATGAAATTTAGCAGCACAAATTTGCCCTAAGCAGTAAGCAATAATGTTGCTCTTCCTACATGTATCTCTTCCTTTATTTCTTTTAACATTTTCATATTAGCAAATGAAGACAATTAATGGGATTAGATGGCTCCTGATCTCTCAACCCTGATCCCATTGTTCAGAAACTTTGTTCTATTAAAGGAATAATATTCTTTTTGTGTTACTACTCTCTACTGATCCTGCAAGAACAGCTATAAAGTATCTAGCCCATTACTGATAAACATCTCTGTTTGACAGTGTGCAAAAGGTTCATGCAGAAATAGCAGTCAACAATTCTAAACAATGTTCCTAATTCTGATGGGGATGGTACACTAAAGAAACATTAGAAACTCCTAGTAATAGACTTTAAGGTCCATAAGGAGTTGTTTTTCAAAGCCAGGAGTCCTTGACAGAGAAAGTCTTGTGATTTTAGTGATTGCTTTGCTCACTGCGTTGGAGTAAGGCAAAAAGTGAGAAGGTACAATTACTGTCAGTGTATTGTCACTAGCACTGATTTGGTGGACCTATATTACTGTAGTCACATTTAATATTCTTCAGGAAAATTGTCAGCTGATGGAAGCATTGAGTGTAATGTACCACAGTAAGGATGGCTTTGCTTGGTTCCTGTTACTAATAAGCCCTCAAAAAAAAGCCTGTGTGTCTTTAAAATTCAAAGTGTAGTATAAACTGATGAAAACTATGTTGTGCAACGATCAGTGATCAGTACTAGAAAGTAAAGACTTACCTTTCCTCAGAGAGTTTCCTTCGGCACTTTATTGCCTATCCACAGTCTGATGTTGTGACAATTCACTCACTTCCATATGGATCAGTCTTCTTCATGAAAATGTAAATGTCTTAGGCCAAAATCTGGCAAAAGGTCACCAAATAAATTAAGGGTCCTTACAAACAACAGATGAGTGTCCAAAAACCCACTGTAACTTTCTTACAATTTCACGTTGAAGTCCATACTCCAGAAGGCTTTAAATACTTATACAAGGACCTTAAAAAACCCTAAATGACTCTTTAAAACAGGTTCTTCATATGATCTTAAATTTGGGGTTTTTTTCCTAGTTGCGTTCATTACTTTTTCATGAGATGGATGCTCCAAACTGCCCTCGCTATCAGCTCATCTACTTTACATGTGTCCTCTAAATTTAGACATTAGTTTCTAAAAGCAAAAATTCATTATGAACAGCTAAGGTAACTTTAAAAAGATCAATGCAATTTGGTTCTTTTGTTCCCATCTTCACATTAAACACACTGCAAAAAGGAAAGTAAGGTTTTATTTATGCAGGAAGAATGTGGTTTTGCAGTCAGAAATGAGTAGCACCTTTTCCTCCACAGTGAGTTAAATACACACACACTTTGCATAGAATAAAAGTAACTCAAGAAACAAGGCTGAGGTTTTGAATATGACTAGAATCACCTATTCACAATAGCAATCATAATGTTAAGATGACAGAATGAATTATTCTGTATTGTATTTGAGTAATATAACTTACTAACATTAGCACTGTTCTACATGTGGGATTTTGTAGTAGCACTTATCTAGCTTATATTAAAAGACTAGGCTAAAATATCTGAATGAGTGGATCTGATTCTGCATTCTGATATTACTTTGTTATAATGACTCTTGTTTTCTGGGAAGTACCACTAAAATGAGAAAAATTGAAAGAAGTGAAATACAATGGATTAAAGAAAGCATAATAGTCATAAAGAACATAATCCTTCATTACATCAATCTCTCCCACTTAAACAGACAAATTGTGTCTGGACAAAAATGTTGGCCAATCGCAGAGATTGTTCTTCAAAAAAAATGGGAATACATTTGTAGAGACATGAGGATTGCTCTTTGCCTACATGAACTCTAGGGTTTAACAAGAAGATAAAAGATCAGTTGCCTTGGGAACTATGATGCATCCTGTGCTCCTCACAGTACTTACTTTTTTTTAATGACTTGTCGCTGCTTCTACATACATGTGTAGGAACACAGGCAACATAAACAATCTCTATAATACCATTTTCAAACATTTTGCATTCACACATCTATCATTTGTGCTATAGAAAATTTGATGCCTGACAAGAATAAAATAGCACAGTGGAAAGTGTGGAGATTCAGTTGCATGACTAAGCATGCCGTCTTACATCTTGCAGATACAGAGGACTGGCAAACCTTTTAATGATCTGGTTTCACTTGGAAAGAGACAGTGCTTATGAAAATTTTTCTACACTAATCTCAAGGGCTTCTACTGCTAAATTTGTACAATGTATACCAAATTAGTTTAACGTATCATTAGTTTGAAACATAAAGGTTTAGTTAGCATTAACATGTTTTACTTTGCTCTGAAATTGCCTAGGGAGTACTCACTAAGATGCACAAGTAAGGAGGTTTAGGGTACTAGTATCTTCCTGAACAAGACATTAAGATTGTGAATGGGTTTAGCAAACTCCAGCATAGTTAACATGGCCATAGATTTTGTGCACAAGATTGAATGGAAAGAATAAACTTGGGTGGGAATCCAAAATTTGGTTTATGACACATTGCATAATTCCAGTTTATAAAAAACTTGCAAACATTAGAAAAATTCCTACAAAGACCCTAATAACCCCTCTTCTCCTCCACCCTAATTCCAGTCTGCTTGCTAAAAAAAAACCCCAAAAAAACTAACTTCAGAGTCATAAAAACGAAATATTACAAAATTCAGAAATCTCAAAATTAGGGGCCACTTCTGTGCACTTCTGTGTTCACTCATCCCTTTCATATATATGTACCAATGCTAAGAAATCACTCTTTAATCCTGTGCTATTTTCCTCACAAGAGCTCTGCTCCTCAGTAAGTGAAATGACATGCAGGACGTTTGTCTTCTTTACGTAAATTCTAAGTCTACAGATGAAGAAATGGTTTGGTCTTGGAAGCTTGACCCCTTGCCCTCTTCTGTTCAGTTGGGTCCAAAACCAGAGTAATTTGCCTTGAGGCAATCAGGTTTCACACTTGGAGAGATGGTCACCTCTCAAGCATAGGTGTTGTACAAGAGATTGTAGTCTTTATGCAATTAGAGCTATCATGGAGGCTCAGGAAAGAACTGATCCCCTGTGCAGCTTTGAGCACATTTTCTATACTTAGCAAAAAAGAGCCTTCAGGGCTCCCATTGGAGCATGTCTGTCTTTTCCGAGGGCTACAGAGAGAAGGAAGTTTCTTCAGGGAGCAGTCCCATACAGACTCCTTATCAAAAGGATTTTAACTTGGAAAAGTTACACGAAACAAATGGAAACTAGGTAGCTATATTAGTTGCCCAAAAGTGGGTGCTCTGTATATAACCTCTCACACTGCAATTACTTGTTCAGATTAATTCTGAATGTGACTCTTAAAATGCCACTGTGATGCACAATCCAAAGAACAGTATTAAAATTCAACAGCTCTTGATATAAATTCAGTATGTACTACTTCAGAATACCCACAGGAGGAAGAAGAATCGTCCACTCTCTACCTCCTCCCTGTTTCTTCCAGGAGTCTTTCCATCTACCATTTTTGGCATCGTGAGCTTTTTTGTGTCTGGGGAAAAGAAAATAATAAATAAATAAATAAATAAATAAGTGTTGAGGTTTAGCTCTTGTTTCCCTGGGTTTGTTTATGTTGTCAGAAGATCACAGAAATGGCTCTGTTGCCACAAGAAGGAGACAGTACTAGGACTGGAACAGGGAAGGATGAAATGGTAGAAATCGTAGTGTAAATTATTTATGAATTTGTGATTGGCATTTTCAGATATACAATCCTCTGTAAATAGCAAGAAAATTGCCTTTCAAAGGCATAATCTGAGAAATAAGTTATAAAGAGTCTTAGCAAATGTGATGAATACTGAAAGGGCAGTACCCCATGCTTATTGGCTGAAAGCATAATTCATCCCTAACACTTCATAGTAATAAGGACATTCATTTACTTTAGTAACATGTCATGACTCATCATTTTCATAAGGCAGAAAATGCAAGACAGACTAGTATTTATAATTACTGTACAGTATAGTTCAAATGAAACTCAGCACTGTATTGAGTAAGTATATAACAAAATCATATATACATGGTTTGTTTATCCAGGAAGTAAAATTGAGGTGTTTTAAAAAAGAAAAAAAATATTTAAGGCCACAACACACTCAGTGACAGTCTCCTGCACTTGCCTTTAGTTTTCAGATAGAAAGGGGTTTATTATTTACCATTCTGAGATTCACATCATGGAAGCATATATATACAATGTGATTGTCAGCACAATATTTAACTTTTGTTATAGAACATAGAAAGAAAAAAATGAAGAAAAATTTTATCAAGACAGAAATCCAGTCCATCAACTTCTTTCATAAGTAAGCTAGTGTTAAGTTTAAAACTGTGGTAATAATTTTTCATTAATCAAAACAAATTTTCATCACAGAAGAGGCATTTGCATATTGTATTTTATTTAGATAAGAGAAAGTTGTAGGCTATGACATATTTAGATTAGAGAAACCTGTAGACTATGACACATTGACCATAAACCATCTTAGTTTATCTATTGAAAAAATTACACTCCACTTCTGTGAGTTAGCTATTTGCTTTAGCAACAGATTCACTGGAGAATCTAAGTCTCATTGATGCTGCACAATAATGAAAATATATTGCATGCTAGGGATTACTTTTTTTCCCAATTGTTCTGTATTATGAGGAATAAAAAGCATTTCCACTCCCCCAAAAACACTGATTTAGTGCCGATTTAAAAGATTCACCTAAAAATTTAGACCAATTTAAAAGAGAAGTTATGAGAAGACAAGGTAGAAAAGACAGCAGACTTGATTTTGAGAATTATACTCACTGATTGCCATTTCCAGAGAGTTCTCTGTTTCTACTTTACTCTGTTAGCATTACAACATTCTCAGTGTTTTCTGAATATCAGAATAAGATGATGGAATTATATAGAATATACAGCTCATTTTTTAATATTCAGGAAAAGAGAGGAAAAGAGAGGAGGTGAAGGAACCAGAACAGAAAATTCAGAGAACTACCAAACAGATCAAAAGACATAAAAAGGAAGAAATAATTGATTTTGATTTTACTTATAATTTCAGTTGGTTTACCCAGCAGGAAATTTGATGCATAAAATTATTGATTCCTAATTTAACTGGATAAAAAATAAACTCTCTAAAAGTCTATCCATAAATATTCTTATCTGAACTTGGAAATTAAACTGGTCCATTGCTTGTACATGGAACAACGAGCAAAGCCTATCCTTCCACACATTGGTCCTTCTTACATATCTGCTTCTGTTGTGCTGACAAAAGAAATTGTGTCAATTTACACATCACGCTATGACTTTAATTTCCCTTTTTCTCAAGACCTGGCTATTTTATGGTACAATTGCATAATGCAGGTTCTATCACTTCTTAAATAGTCACGAATACCAAACATTCCTTTTACCGCTTTGATTTTGTAACACTGTCAATATTCATCTTATGAGTGAAAAATCAGCTGTTGATAAAAAAAAAAAAAATCATTTGAGTTCAGTTTTAAAAGAATAGCTGCTTTCAATTAAAAAAGATTACTATAGTTAGCCTTGTGTTCGTTGTAAACCAAATTTTAGAAGTTCCTTAGGCATCTGTATGATGGAAAATATAACAGGCAAAAGTGCACACACCAGTTCACACCAGTTCTTGCTTCCACACTCTCCTAAAAAATACATGTCTTCAGAGTTATAAAGCAGTAGTCAAGGCTGTGACACCATCCGATCCTGTGGAGGTCATGATCATCTGATCATGAAGGTTGAAAGTCCTGCAAGGAGTATATTCAGAAATAAAAACAATGATCTGTGACAGCTCAGTAAAGGGATATCAGCCTTGAAATAAACTATCATTCCTTTAAAGCAGAAGGGAGAAGTTCTGCAAAAAAGTATTTCTTAAACAATTTAGTGATTATACATTACAATATAAACTTAGTAGGACCTGAAAGTAATCTAGAGATGATTAACTTTTGTAGCTAATACAACCAGAAAGGTAAATTAATACTGCTACCAAACTACTTTCTGCCCTCACAGAAAGGATAAATTCCCTTATTAAACTGCATTTTTTGCTTTGATTCTGAGGCTGTTTTCCATCCTACTAAAGCTCTGGTGTCTGCTGAGAATGGCCTTACCTTGTTGCCTGTTTTTCTTACAGTGTCCATTTGACTAAATCAACACATTCGCACATAAACATTCTAATTAGGCACTCAGCATTCATAGCCATTCATTTCTAGCACTGTCACAGACAGAGATTTTCAACAAGATTTCCATAAAGTGAATATTATTCAGCAAAAATATTACAAAACTGGCTGGTATTATTAACAAGGCCTCTTCATCTATATAAAGATACATCTTTTAATGTTCTTATAACAATGGACAAAGAAGCATTTTTTTGGATAGGTAGCATAAAATTCAACGTGTTTATAGTTGTGTTGCTTAGCCTTTGCATAACTTTTAAAATGTTTCTTATTTAATCAACCAATATAACCACAATTTCAATCATATCTGAGATGTTCATAACCCTAACTTGTATTTGGAACTTAAAACATAGATGTTGAGTTTCTTATTTTATAAGTGAAGAGTAGATGGTACAACATTCTAAAAATCAGGCTGTAAAACAATCCTCTGAGAAAGATACAGGCATTCTGCCTCAGAAAAGCTATGATTTTCCTTAGGAATCTGGACTCATTCCACCCTCTGTACTTTTTTTCATCAATTGTTTGTTTATTTTTCTGAGAAACAGCAGAATATTCTGCACCATATTCTTCTGATAAATGAATGTGGAAAGATAGTGATCAGCGTTTGATTATTTAAACTGGATCAGTGTGGATTTTTTTGCAATAAAACAATGTAAGCAGTGCACTGACTTTCATGTTCAAACCTCTAATGAGCATTTCAGGATAAACCAGTAAATAAATTATGGACTTCTTATCTACAGAACAGACACTAATCAATTAATCATTGTTTTTTGTCTACCATAAGTGCTTCAAAGAAATTGTTTTTATGAGATATTTATCCGTTGCCAATCAATGCACTCCAGAGGATTAGAAATAATTGTTGTACTATTTGTAGCAAATCAGATAATGCAGTCCAGTTTTAGCAGTAAAACAAACTTAACATCCAGCAAGGCTTTTGTGCTGGTTTTTTGAGTTGGAACTTCTGTACGCTGGAGATTGACTATACATAGATTTACTAAATAGACAATAATAATAAAAAAATAAAGGTATTTCAGGCCAAATTCAGCCTTGAAATGACTGTATTGAAGGTCATGACATTTTGCTATAAAGATTATTGAGTTATTGCATATGAACATTGGAATTGTAGTGTTGATTTGACACAGTGATATTCTGCCATGTATTTCTTCTCCAACAAAAAGCTTTTTACAGTGGTGGTGAAATCCTTTTCTCCAGGAAAGACATTTCCCTGCTTCTCAATATTGTGATTAAGGGTTTAATCCACTTATACCATTTACTGTTTTCTGTCTATTCAGTGAATATTTTTGTAGTTCCAAATTCAATACTTCCTAGTAACTTAGATTACTAAGTCTAGAAGCTACTTGAAAAAAACAGTATTTTTTTCTCTCATGTTTCCTCTTTAATTTTGGCAGTACTGTAAGAACAAAATGTAGACTCAAAGGGATGAAAGAGAAAAACACAGTATTTGGTCCAAGAACTTCCAATTTGCAATTGAAATGACTTTTATTTCTTCCCACATGCCTGTTAAACACTTCTAAAGCTATCTTCAATTGTAAAAAAGCTGACCTTCCAAAAGCATATCAGAAACAAACAAAAATTCCAGACCCTTTCACATCCTTGCATATCAACCTTTAAGAAAACCATATTTCAATTTATTTGCCAAGCTATAACACAAATCTTCATAATGAAAAAAACCACAACAAACCAAACAAAAAACCAAACCAAACCAAACCAAACCAAAAAACTCAAACCCAAAACCATCTTCACCCTTGCCCCTTTATCAGTTTGCTCAGATGAAAGAATCCCAGAATGGTTGAGGCTGGAAGCAACCTATGGACCAACACTCAGACCAACAGTGGACAAAATCCAGACCAATATCCCTGTTCTAGACAGAATCAATTAGACTAGATGGCTCTGAATCTCATTAAGGGGTTTGAGTGTCTCCAAGGAAGAAATCTCCAGAGTCTCTCTGGTCAACTATTTCTAGTGTTTGACTACCCACACAGTAAAAAATATATTTCTTATGATTAAATAGAATTTTCTGTGTTTCAGTCTGTGGCCACTGTCTCTTGGCCTTTCATTGGACACTACTGGTAAGACTCAATGTCCATATTCTTTACTTATTCCCAACAAGTATTTAAGCACATTATTAAGATCTTCATTATTCTTCTCTCCTCTGAGCTAAATAGTCCCAGCTCTCTGAACTTCTCATATATTAGATACTCTAACTCCTTGATCATCTTCATGGACTCGCTCCAGTACATCCATGTCTTTCATACTGTCAAACTCACAACTGGACCCAGCATTCCAGATGTAGTCTTATCACTGTTATAGAGAATTATCCCTACTCTCCCCTCAAAACCCCTACCTCCATTCCCAGTTGCAGTGGTAAATACCAGGTCAGTTCCTCAGCTCATGTAAATAAGGGAGTTACACTAATGTAGACTAGCTGAAGAGCTGTCTCAAAATGCCATGATTCAATATATTTTCAAGCCATTCCCTTTCTGCTCACCTGGTCTGCTTACAACATCAGTATATGCTAGAGTATTTAAAAGCGTATTATTTTTTTCACTACAAGTTTCAGATGACCTTTTAATGAAGGACTGAACTTCTTTTCAGACCAGATTATGTTGTTAATCAAACTGCTATTTTCTCCTCTTTCCACTACTAGCTTCAAGTTTTCATATTCCTGGGTTTTGGTAAAGTGCCTGGAGTTTCTGCTTTTCTTTATGACAATTAACTTTACAAGCACTTCTGAAATACCACCTCCAGCGTTAACTTTATTACATTACTCTTTAAGTAGCAGCAGGTCAGTTTCAGCAGCACCATTCCAATCTTCTCAGCAAGCAGCCTCAGGACAGACTTATTCTAGTTTTCAAAGTTAATGAAGTAGTAGCAGTGATCTGCCTTCTACTGAATGTGTTAACTGACTTGAACATGTTGCCAATAATTATTTTTTTCCCTTTCACTAATCTCTGCAAACAGTATGTCTGCTTAGCTGTAGTCCTTCCTGCTCACAGTTTGTGCTTCACTACCTTTGCTCTATCATTAATGCTTTTACAACCCAAAGTCTTCATCAATATACCTCAGTCTATGGATTGTCACTGGACTGTTGGTGTCATTTGTCCAGTATAAAGGGTAAAGTCAACCAGTATAAGTTAACAGCAAAACCAGATTTCCATGGCACAGGCACTTCCCTGAGCATTTTGTGTTACTGCGTAATTACACAAGTACAGTATAATGCCACCTGTTATTACAAAATTATATACTGACACTCATGTGTTTGACATGTATAGGTAACAGCAGCTAGGTTTTAGACAAAATCTGCTAGTTTTTGCTTTTGGAAATAAAAATTCCCCTGAGGGTAAGATTCCATTTCTTTCATTTTTGAGTCTCTGACCTAAGTTGAACTACACTGTTTCTTCTCTCCAGTGGATAAGCAATGAATCCCAAACAAGGGATGTGGTGTTCCCTCTGATACAAACAAAGGCATAAAGAATTTTTCTCAGGGAGGTGAATGGTGATGATTTTCTGCTCCACAGGGCATAGCTCAAGAGAAAAGATGATCCTTCTGATTTGGAAGGCAGCTGAAAACTATAAATCATCCTATATTCTACCTGTTTTGAAAGTGCTGGAGAAAATTTTATTATTTTAATTTCAACATTCATTACATAACCTTTCTACAAAGAGAACAATGTTAAAAATTAGTTCTGCTTCTTTCATTCACCTTAAGCAATATCAGAATAACACTTGCAGACTCTGATAACATGGAACTGGCAGATAAAACCTATTCTTAAAGAGGCAGAAAGAGAAAAGGTTGTTTAAGAGTGATGCCATAAATAGATGTTTCTATGTAGAGGAAGTTCTTGATGAGTCATTCATGACCTGCTGGTCAATCACAGAGTTGTTGCAGGTCAAGATTTCCAGCTGCGATAAATGTCATTGAAAATCAATGAAAGACATGAAGAACTTGGTTTTCAGAGATTATGAGCACACTTTTTTTCCCACGGACATCATCATGGAGTTATCAGTTCCTAAAATCTGGGGGAAAAAATCAAGCTCATTTAATACTTTTCCAAGTAGCAGTTTCTTTAGATGTTAGAGGAATACTTTAAGTATTAGGAATAGGTAGTCTGGAAAGAAAGCAGAGGGAGAATTAACCTAGAAAACAGGCTCTCTGTTAAAGTGTCATTCATACTACAATAATCCCTGTTAAAGCATTTCTTCCCTTTCTTTGCTGTCACTATAACATGAACAAAGGGAATCTTATGAACATAGTATCCATAACCACAGCATGTTTGGAAAAATTCAGTAAGGCCCAGGTAGGAACTAATGGCATTTTTTTTTTTGGTAAGATTTCCAGAGCTGCAACTTTATTGTTCAGATTCATGTCTCTTAAAGATTTAATTTTTTTCTTTCTTTTTTAATAGACATTTTAACATTTGCTAAAACTAATTACTAGTTATGCATTAAATGTTACAGATTGAAGTCTTTTTTACTACATTCTGCAGAGCATTTTTAAAGGTGCAGTTTCTGTACAATGAGATAACTGGATCAGACCTAAGTACTAATTAAAAACTACATATTCCAAATCATCCAGCCTTTGTAATGTTCAGGACACTTTGATCCAGATTTAATTCAGCAATATGCATATTAACATAGAAAATACTGCTAACACTAGGTGTTTGATCTTTGTTTACAGTATACTCACTTTCAATTTACCTTGATCTTTGCTCCCAACAGAAGGGGCAAAAGAAAGAAAACACAATTTCATTAAAAAAAAAAAAAAAAAAAAGGAGTGGAGAAGCCACAGCCACTTGACGAGATGCTTGTACAAAAACAGTGCATTTGAACTTTCTGAGAACTTGTTCTAAGTGTTTTCCATTAAGTTCCTGATTCCTGATTCCATTTTAAGTTTCTGATTCCTTCATCTTCATCAGGAAATTCAGAAATATACTGAAAATTAAAGTGGAAATTCTAACCTGATAATCTGACACAAGATGATCCTGGTATTGTATCTTTATAATAGAATAAAATATAACCTCCAAGTATCAGATTGCTATTTTAAAGGTTGATAGAAGTATCAGCAAAATATGTTTTCTCCCAACAACAAAAAACCCTGATAAATAAAGTCTGGTAGCAAATTCTGCCAAACGATTGCAACACAATGCACTTGTTCTTTAAAACTTTCAAAGTAGACATTTGATATTGGCCAGAGACACCAGGAAGGTAAACAAGACATTTAGGTAATCTAGAGCAAAATAACACAATGTTGTCTTTCTCTTAACCAGAGATAACTACTAGTGTCCTTAGAGTAATGATCTCCTGCTTATTTTTCTCATGGATTAATTAATATTATGCCATTTTCTACTTTGTTTTGCAGTATTATCTATCAGTGTTGCTTTATTTTATCATTTGTTTCCAAAGATCCCAGAAGAGGAAGTGTTCCTGCTCCAGGCATGGAAAAAAACCAAGCCTATTACTTTGTGAAAGACTCCCCCTTTGGCCAGTAAGGTTCCTGCTGACTGTCTTAACAACACTATCAGCCTTGTGCTTCACCCACTTTCCTTTAATGTCTTATTCATGCTGCCAGTGTGAGCCATCAGGTTTCTAAGAACAAACCAGAAAACTTAGGTAAAATGATGGGCAAATCTTCACAGTAAACAAAATTGGAATTTACTACTAATTTAAAGATATCAAAGATAGAAATAGATAACAATATACACAACAGCCAGGAGGGACTAACTCAAAATTTAAAGAGAGTAGTGACATCATCCAAGTTAAAAATGAATACAGATTAAAAAATTAAGAAATATCAGACCAATATCTGTCCATAATTAAGAGGTTAGCTAATTATTTTGCCTGTTCACATGATACCAAGATTTCTCCATTTCCACTGAAGTCGTAAGGAGAATTTAACAATTCTTGGTATGCTTGTGACATTAAACTCTTTGAAAAGTAGCACTGAAACTTCTAAATTTAATTCCTTAATATGATATAGATTTATTTCCATTTCAATTCAAAGTACACCCATACACCACTCTGTCTTCCCCTTCCATTGTTCTAATAAATGCCATCGCTTGGAGGTTTTAAAATGCATGGTACAACAGGCTCTATGCATTTACACCAAGCTGGTGTTAAAGAAGTATAAGGCCACTGCACATGATTTCATCATTATCAACACAGCTATTGTGACAGAGGATCTCCAACTCACAATAAAGCATATCTGTCTTCAGATCTGTGGTCATCTTTGTCCAGAATTTACTCTACTGGCCCCATTTGGAATGTACATGGATCACCAATGTATCTTATGGGTTCCCATGAGCTGACTCAGCTGATTAACCCTGCCAGTGATTTCACTGCAACTTAAGGCTATTAGCATCCACTGATGATCTACCCCCAGATGGAAAAAGAAAAGCGCATAGATATTTGTGTCTAAATGTGCCACCTCTGACTATTAAAATGTAAGTGGAAAAAGTCCGATTTAATTCAGATTGTTCATTAGCATATCTGCCTTTCCTTTGGCAATAAAAGGAAAAAAATGCTCCACTCAGGTAAACCTCTACAGAAAAATAAACAGATGAAAAGAAAAAATAAATAACAACACACCCACAACCCCATATTTTTGCGTAAAAATTTGCCTTTGGTATTATTCACATTTCCTTTCCTATAAGTTTCAGTTCTGGAGGGGAGAGAAGGAAGAGGAAAGGCTGCCCTCTTAGCACAATATGCTGAAATGCATTTTTCTCAAATAGCCAAAGACCGATAATATAGCTGAGAGGTAGACTTTTAATGGTGTGCACGTGTATGTGTGCACATGCATATGAGCAGAGCTGGAGGTGCAAACACCTACCCTATAATCTAGGATGGAAAATAATAAAGAATATGTATCTGGATATCTCATAATGAAGACCATTATTAAGCTTAGGCAGCATCTGAGGAAGACCAGAAGAGACTTATGGCCTTGATGCAGATAGGTAACTGGCATGGCTCATCACTGAACATGAAGTTTGTGGATTGTCACTCAAATTTCTTTTAAGGGTAGCAGTTTCATTACTAGTAGGAAATACTCTAATGATTACAGGGCACCTCTATAAAAAGTGAAAATAAGTATGTGTGTTTTCAAGTCAATAAAACTACTTATTGGTGCAGAATCTTAAGAAAAACAGATGATCTATGGACCAGATAAAAATCAAGGGTTCAGAAAAGTGGAAGAAAAAAATGAAAATTTTTTTTTTTCTTATTATTTTTGTAGATGGCTACTCTAGGCACATTTATGGGCATAAGTCTGAACACACTGGCCATGCAGCCAAGGCATGATTGTGAACATATAGAGCAGCAAAATGTACTAAAAAAAAAAAAAAAAAATCAGCTTCATTGATTGTAATTGTGTTTGAGGGGTGGTTACCAGACTGTCAGTTCTATCAAGTCACATTAAGTGGTCCATAAAGCAATATTGATCAATACACTCTGTACTTTCAGGTAAAAGATGAGTATGAGAAGTGTTGAAAAGCAGAGTTCACTGGTCAAAATATGCTTGGAAACCAATGCATCAACATGATCTACAACACAACCACATGTTGATTGGATGCTCATCTCATCTCAACCGGTCCAATGAATAGCTTTCATTCTTGTCTAAATGAACAGAATACTTAGAAAGTGTAACAGACTGACTCCTGGGATTCATGAAGTGTATTACCACTAGGACTAAAGTCTCCCTTGCCCAAAATGACAGCAGATCTACTGAAAGCATGCTGGGGTGGCTACCAATGAAAGCTGAAGGTCTTTGGAAATAGACCCAGTTTTTAATTTGTCTTATAGCCATTGGTTTTATTTGCAATAAATCACCTCTTTTTCTTTTTATTTATTTTTCTTATTTTTTAAAGGAAATGGGAGACAGGAGGGGATTTAGTCATACTTGCTGAAACTACTCTGAGCTTCTATTCTTATTACTGAAACAGGACTTCTATGTAATGTGGAACCTTGTAATTTCTCACATATAATCTGAATGAGTTTGGGCAGGTTCAACTCCATGAAGTATAGTTAGCTTATGTAACAGGAAAATTTCTGTTCCTATAGATTATAGTGGTTCTTTTATAATACTTAGAATTACAGTTGAGAAAATCTCCAGTGCACAGCTAACTGCAGTATAAAATCAAATATCTTGCTTTTATACTTCATTGCTTTGTACTGTACTGCCAGAAAGCTATTTTTGGACCTGTTCTGCAGTTGCACGGTTTTTGCTTATATGTTGTCTAAAGGAAGTAAGTTTGCCCTACAGAGACTTTGCCTTTCTCTCAAGGGTAAACTAAAATCCTTTAAACTTAAATGTATGCTGTAAACCCTTGAGATTAGTGTCTGTGATGGAAATATTATGAAGTTATTTATAAGAAGATATCCATTTGGAGAAGTGAAATAGGTAGACGTATCTGAAAATTATTGTGTCTTTCTCTTCTTAAAGTAATTGTCTTTGTGTCTAAAGCTTTAATTTTTTTTTTTTTTTTTGCTGGCACCATGAAAAAGTAAGCAAATGTATCTCCATAGAACACATCACTGCTGTCTACAACTCCACAATAAATAACTTGTGAAATGTAGCACAGACATTCTACCTGATCCTTTATTGCTCCAAAGAAATCCCACTAACATTTCTGATTACAGAGGATGCTTTTTCAAACACAGCCACTCATATTACTGGGTGATAAGTAAATATCAGAGTCAGAGGAAAATACTAAAAACTAATATATCAGGAATAGTGTAGCCAGCAGAACTAGGGATGTAATTCTGCCCCTGTACTCTGCATTGGAGAGACCTCACCTTGAGTACTGGGTGCAGTTCTGGGCCCTGCACTTCAAGAAGGATATTGAGGTGCTGGAACAGGTTCAGAGGAGAGCGACAAGACTGGTGAAAGGACTGGAGGGAAAGTCTTGTGAGGAGAAGCTGAGGGATCTGGGGCTGTTCAGCCTGAAGAAGAGGAGACTCAGGCGGGACCTCATCACTCTCTACAACTACCTGAAGGGAAGTTGTAGTCAGGTGGGGGTCAGGCTCTTCTCCCAGGCAACTAGTGCCAGGACGAGAGGGCATGGCCTGAAGCTGCACCAGGGGAGGTTTAGGCTAGATATTAGGAAACACTTTGTCCTGGAAAGGGTGATTAGATGTTGGAATGGACTGCCCGGGGAGGTGATGAAGTCACCAGCCCTGGAGGTGTTTAAGAAAAGATTGGATGTTGCACTTAGTGGCATGATTTAGCTGATGTGGTGTTAGGTTAGGCTGGACTCGATGATCTCAGTGGTCTTTTCCAACCCCAATAATTCTGTGATTCTGTGAACAAGACATTCCTTTGAGAGCCATGCTGTATGATAAAAGAGGATCTGAACTAAAAGAATATTTTGCTTAATATTAGTTCTTCTAGTATTAACTAATCTTTTTCTCTTGTTTTCTAGTAATCTTCTTTTCTGAGTCTATGTTATGCAAATATACTCAATTAAAAGGGCAAGTGTTACATGCAAAAGCAACACCAAGTGGCTTACAAAGAAGCTCTACCCATCTGTGGTTTTCCCTGATATTCTTTAGAGGGATCCTGTACACTCCTCACATTAAATCCACTTTGATGAAATTTATACACACACTAGATGCAGGAGTTGACCTTGTCAGTCTTTCTATAAGCCATCCTGCCCTCCAATTTACTTCATCAACTTACAACATTCTTTATAGCTTGTGCAGAAAAGCAAACAAGTGCACTAATAGACAGCTAGTTGATCTTAAAAGATTTGATGAGGTCTGCAGCCAGCTATCTTATAAAATGCTAAGAAAACAAACCATACTAAAATTCTTAGTGGTAATAGTTAAAGTTGTTATACTGAAATTGTAGCTTTAAATATTCTAGCTCAAAATTCTGAAAAAGAATATGACTCCTCTGAAACAAAAGAATACAGACAGCAGCCACATCTGGACTTTTCAGTTCAGAAGCTGAATCTGAGTCTTTTGCTTCATGCTTTACTATATAACAAGACAAACTGAAAAAGATAGTATTAAAAAATAATGTGTGCATATATGTATGTGAAAACATGGTGCCTGTCTTCTTGCAGTCACTTATTGCCCATCTCCAATCTACTTTAACCAAATCTGTGCATTATCTGCATTACATTCTCATACATTTGAAAAGAAAATAAAATTTTAAAAATAGATGTCAACAAGAAGACAAGGCTACATAATGTGTAAATAGGATGGTATTGCTCAGTATGAGAAAGACAACAAATGAAAGCAGAACGTAGCACTTACTGATTCCTGAGCAGTTTCTCGAACCTTGTCTCCTAGCTTACCATTAATCTTCTGTGGGCTTGGTACTACAAGTGAGTCTACTGCTCTTTTAGCAGTAGGAAGAAAAAGCTAGAAGGTACTTTTATTTCAGATTAATTATGGTAACAAATCAAATGGACCCTTGAGAACATGCCTATATAAAATTAATGTCATTAAACACAGATAATCCTGAACTTGAATGACATGTCCAGGATATAGAATTCCTTTTTAACGTTACATTTAAATTCTAGACTCAGAGAGGCCACATGGGAAAACAAAAGGAGATCTCTGAAGAATTTAAAAGTTGTGACTTTACTAATACATGCATATATAAATGCCCGGGATATGTTGTGCTTGAGGTTCAAAGCCCAAGCGGTCACATTTCTGTGGCCATTTGCAGTGTCTGGAAAAGAGTTCATGTGCAAACAAACCTTGAGACGGACACCTTGAAACAAGACAGACATGTAAGCAAAGATTAAGAGGTGTTTCAGAGATACAAAACAAAAATATGCCAAGAGATTGAAAAAGCCTGTCAGCTTCTGTTCTACTTTACAAAGCATCCAGAATTTAAACAAGTTTGTACGCATAAAGAGAAGACAAACTTTCCCCCTACCCTCCCTCAGATTGATCTTGTCCATCCTAAACCCAAGAGCAGCAAAACAAAAAATACTTTTGATCATTTGGTTATTTAGCTCCTTTCTATTTAAACACACACTGCAGAAAGGTCTATGATTACCATGATTAGTAACACCATTACATCTTCCCACCATCTTCCTCCCCAGCCTTGTTTTCCACACTAAATTCTGTTCAACAATTCCTTTGACATAAGGATGCATTTGTTTCAGTGTGACTCCTCCAATCCCCCATGCACGCCATGTGTCATTACTCCACACATCCCCCAAAGTACTCTGTAGCTTCCCAAGAGCTGCCTACTAGCACCTTATCTGTTGTTCATATAACTATATTCCTGGTATTGAACATACAGTACTCCCTTTGCATGGTGTCATCTCTAATTGAGTAGAGTGGTGGAGAAAAAACACATAACCTTTAAATCCTCCAGCTTAATATAAGATTTTCCCTTGTTTTGTGACACAGAGATCTATTCCCTTTCAACGCTGGAATTGGAAATGTAGAATTGTTCCAACTGGTCCTTCCACAGTAGGGTAAATATTGCCCAGACACTGCCTAGCCAACACTGTAGGCAGCTGGAGCTTGACCTAGTTTCCCCATGACCTGACTTACTGACTAGATTTGAACTGTAGGCAGCTGTTATGTGTCAGTCATAGACCAGAGAGAGTTTTTGATCATATTCTCAGGAACAGAATTAAGACACAAAACGCAGACAAGCACCAAGTGACTTTATTTGCCCACCAAGAAGTTTGCAAAACAAAGAGAGAGAGAGAAAGGAAAGAAAGGAAGAAAAAGGTCAGTTGCAATAGATACCACCATGGGTCTGCAGTGTACCATCAGTCTGGTTTGTTACCAAGTCCAGTAGGAGATTGTTTCATCTGATATTGTTTTTTCCTGGGTTGTCCTGTTGAATATTCATCCTTAACTATTTTGCTTAACGGCATACACCACCTGGCGGTGGCATGCATGCCCAATACCATCTCTGAGGGGTCTTTGGTGGTCTTCAGGGGTCTCTGGACCCCTCGGTCTTCCAAGCCCTGAGTCTGGGCGCATGCGTGGGGATGAGGTTGCAGTTTTCAGAGTTAGTTCTGTGTTTGAGCTCATAAGGAAACAGGAACTTCTAACTTGTGATCCAGTCATTGCCCAGTTTGTGGTTTGAAGTCTGTCCACATTGGTGCAGCAGTGTTGAGATATACAACACACAGTCTCTGTCACTGTCTCTGACAGCAGACTTATCTCTCTCTCACCTCCTGGAGTGACTTTGGACCTATGTTACAAGGAGACTGTTTTTAGCACTCTGCCTCTTGCTGTTCCTCACTGGACTTCCTGGATTGGTCCTGAACATGACTTATTACTTCACCTTGGATGATGAACCCTGGATTGTTGACAGCTCATGTAACTACCTTTATCTTGTCCCAGCTCAGAGCTGCTGGACACCCCATCAGTGAGCCCTCAGTGTGCACTGTGAGGTCACCTGCAGCTCCCAGCTTGGTGTTCTCGTGGAGCAACCCTATGTGTGCTGTTTTCTCATGGGATGGCTCTCCTGCCATCTCCAGGCAACCATTCATTACAGTGGTAGCACAAGTGTTGCTTGACATGGAGCTGACCTTTTCCACATGACCTATCCCTATTTTACTCTTGTGGCTATGCTCACAGAGCTGAGTGTGTCCACTGTGCCAGCACCGTATTAAAAAAAAAAAAAAAAGAGGGAGTTAAAATACCAGATTGCAATAAACTGGTACACTGAAATGGTGGCATCATCTCATGACACCAAAGAGTTCTTGAAGGTGTGTAGAATGAATAAGCACTATTACATTCTTCTTTGTCAGTTTTGGTACTTTACATCCAAAAGGGAAGATTTAGTAGAGCTTTTTTTACCATGTTTCTAATGTGATTGTATTAGAATAAGGTGTAAAATAGTTCACATAAATTGCAGAAAATGTAAACATTTTAAAAAAAATCTTAAAAAAAAAGTCAGAATACACAAAAGGTTCTCCATGCAGAAATCCTTTCTTACATATCCAAAGCAAATTAAATTAATTTTTTTCAGTAACTCATAATGTTTTACTTCAATTAGAATTGGTTTCCATTTTAGTTACCTTAAGGATATGATTAAAAAAGTCACTTTCTATCACAGAACTGGTATTTTTCTGCTTAACACCGTCAAGAAGTAGTTTTTCGAAACCGTAATGTTTGTCTTGTGTAAAAATTATTAATTAGTTTTCTGTGCTGACAGTTGGTGAAGCCCATTCTGTAGCACTAGACATCCTCCAAACCTTTCAGAAATAGCTTTAACACTCAAAACTCCAGGGTAGAACTAAGCACTTAAAAGCTAGTTTGAAGGGCAAATGTTAGAAATGCTGGAGACACAAGAGCTGTATTGTAGCCCCCAGATGACCACAACTATTGTAGGCAAAGATTAAAACAGCTTGTTAGGCACTTGCACACTAAGCCTCATCTTCTTTATATAGACATACAAAATCAGTGCTATGTTTCTTGTGGAAAGAAATTTCACATTGATCTTCTATTCTTTGACATCTATCTAACAAATGCATTAATTTCTCTCCTGAGCAGAGTATACACTAAAATTCAGCAATGAACAAAGAAGCCCAGGAAAAAGAAAAAAAGGAAAACAAACAAGAAACCTAACATCCTGAGAAATCTTTTGAGTCAGTGGCCAAATGAATCTTTAATAAGATAATGACATATTTTTGGTGCATGATTTTTGCCATGCCAATTAGTCTTAGGCTACTGTAGGTTACCCTTGGGCAATCTTACTTCCCCCTTTCCCAACCCCCTGGTCAGGAAGTTATTCATCTAATTGGACTTTAGCCCATATTTGTGTTATCATGATGCTTTACTTTGAGGACGCCAATTTTTAAGGACTACAATGGGTAAGTGGTTTGATGCAGTGATGCTGTTTTGGCAAAACATACACTGACAGGTTTCCTTAGCATATGATCCAAATGTATTTGAACCAGAATTTCAACAAAACTGTTCCTACAGTAGAGAATGCCCTTTACTTTGTAAAGTCTTTGTCCTGTACTTGGAATAAATAAAAGGGAAACCATCATTTCTATAGCAAATAGCATTAAAAATAGTCCTCTCCTAAATAACCTAATAGCATTCTATACATGGATTTTTAAAAAGGCACTTAACATTTTATAGAAATACTCGTCAATTGTCATAGGGAGAAAAATCCTTGCAGTACCTAAGTGTTGGAAAGTACCCTTTGTTTTTGTTACCTTCAATAATAAATGGTATTTTGGCAACAGTTGCAACTAGTTGTTTTTTGTTGTTTCCTTCAAATATCTTATGCTGTATCTGCAATATGGGTGCTGTTGAAACACATTACAAATAAAATCCCCCTTTTTTAAAACTGGATCTTTATGGTAGCAAGCACTTTCATGATATACTAATTCATGCAAAAGCATAAGAGAGGAGGCTAAATTTTATATCAAGCTCTGCTTTGGATATGCTGTGTGACTTGAGAGTTTCTTGTCCTCCACATGACAGGGTTGCTTCAAATGTGTGGGCCACACATTTTATAAAGTAACAGTTTTACAGAAACAGGTGGAAGGACATAACCAGGTGGATAGATGATGGTAGAGCAGTGGATGTGGTTTATCCTAATTTCCGTAAGGCATTTGACACTGTGTCCCACAGCATCCTTCTGGCTAAACTGAGGCAGTGTGGTCTGCATGATCAGGTAGTGAGGTGGATTTGGAACTGGTTGAAGGAAAGAAGTCAGAGAGTTGTGGTCAATGGGATGGAGTCTAGTTGGAGGCCTGTAACCAGTGGGGTCCCACAGGGGTCGGTGCTGGGACCAGTTCTGTTCAACATAGTCATCAATGACCTGGATGAGGGCACAGAATGTACTGTCAGCAAGTTTGCTGATGACACCAAGCTGGGTGGAGTGGCTGACACACCAGCAAGCTGTGCTGCCATTCAGTGAGACTTGGACAGGCTGGAGGGTTGGGCAGGTAGAAATTTAATGAAATTCAACAAGGGCAACTGTAGAGTCTTGCATCTGGGAAAGAACAACCTCAGGTATCAGTATAAGTTGGGGACCGACCTGTTGGAAGGCAGCGAAGGAGAGAAGGACCTGGGGGTCCTAGTTGATGGGAGGCTGACCATGAGCCCACAATGTGCTCTTGTGGCCAAGAGGGCCAATGCTGTTCTGGGTTTTATTAAAAGGGGTGTGACTAGTAGGTCTAGAGAGGTTCTCCTGCCCCTCTACTCTGCCCTGGTAAGGGTGCATTTGGAGTACAGTTCTGGGCCTCCCAGTTAAAGAGGGACATAGAATTGCTTGAGAGAGTCCAGTGCAGAGCCACAAAGATGATTAAGGGAGTGGAGCATCTCTTTTATGAGGAAAGACTGAGGGAGCTGGGGCTTTTTAGCCTGGAGAAAAGGAGATTAAGGAGTGACCTCTTCAATGTTTATAAATACATAAAGGGTGAGTACCAGGAGGATGGAGCCAGGCTCTTCTCGGTGATGCCTGATGACAGGACAAGGGGTGAAAGCTGAGGCATAGGAAGTTCCATGTAAATATTAGTAGGAACTTTTTCACTGTGAGGGTGGCAGAGCACTGGAACAGGCTGCCCAGGGGGGTTGTGAAGTCTCCCTCTCGATCTTCAAAACCCGCCTGGATGTGTTCCTGTGTGATCTGGTATAGGTGATCCTGCTCTGTCAGGGGGGGTTGGACTGGATGATCTTTCAAGGTCCCTTCCGGTCCCTGACATTCTGTGATTCTGTGATTTCAAGCCTGAGAGTAAAATCACTAGGAATGGAGAAGTGAGAAAAGAATTAATACCGCCAGAGTCACACACAGAAATGTACATGTGTCATCTTCAGAACGGTTACTATAGTTATCGTGAGTTTTTTGTGATTTCTTAAGGATTATAACGAGAGAAGCTAACTCTTTACAGAAACAAGATCACCTCTTGTGTTAACTCAAAAAAATAAAAATTGCACATAATGGTAATTTCTCTCTTTTTTAGCTGACCATGGAAACATGAAGTGTCTGGTAATTATGAAAAAACTGTACTTTGCACTTCACATTCAACTGGTGAAGATCTTACACATCTCATCTTGATGACAGCTGATAGCTTGTATAGAACACAACTGCCAACAGCTCCTTCCTTTCCTTTGGGGTCCTGTTCAATCTTTTGAGCTTTCAATTTATTTCCTATTTCAGTCTGTAGTGTGCAGAGTTGCTCTCCAACTTAAAGGGAAAATCATGTTTCATGGAAGAGATGCACAAAGTAGAAACAGGTTAGATCTACTATTCCACCTAAGTCTGTTACAAAATAGCAAAGGGAATCTCTGGTTTATTGACTTTATAAATGGAGGGTCAGAAGTAATAATTTCAGAATTCTTTCCTTCATACCTAGCAAGGCACATTTGCTAAGCATACAGTGAGCTTTGATGGAGTTAGAAATAATAATTGTATTCAGTTTTTCCCTGTAATTGTCTTCAAAATATCTATAAAATAACATGACTTTATCAGGATACATTTTCTGTAAATGCTTGTGTAATATATTTTCATTGACATAACTATGTACACAGCCAAAACATTAATAAGTTATCCTGTCTTTTTTCATGAGCAATATTCTGCAAATGGCTCAGTTCCAAAGTGCTCATTTGTGCTAGAAAGATTGTTTTGTGCATGTGAGTGAATATCAATACAAGGAAATAAAGGCTGTACATGAAATCTAATGTCTCTAGCTATTCAAGGCATAAGGCGTCAGAATCAATGAGAATTTGGCCGTGTTTACCTACTTCAGAGACAAAGTTCAAGTGGATATAAGAAAACACTCAGTTAATCTTGCCACAGAAACTTGTTACAGAAACTGGCAGATCTAGCACTTGGCTATTTCCCAGTACTCTTCTTTTTTTTTCTCTATTCAGGTAGCTCCATGTGTATCAACCGAGAAGTTTGAGCATTAGTTTTAAATCATTTTTTAGACTTTTCTTGATTATGTATGTATGGTTTGTACATTCATCTACACTTTCAAATTATTTCAGTTAATTTGTACTTTAAAATTTAAAATAAAAAGCAGCAGTGGACTGAAAAGAATCTAGTGACATGTTTACCTAACTCTGAAATGTTGTGGGTTTTCTATAACATCTATAACATCTATAACATCTAAATCCCACTACTCATTATTGTAATAAATAATTGTTACATTTCTTGGATGTATTATTTGAATAATGTTATCATGTGCTAGGATGCTTATTCTAATTTATTCCTTTGTTAGCCTGACTACTGGTGTAAATTTGTTTTCATTACCACAGTATGATTTTTATTGATCAGAATTACACAATAAAAATTGTGATAGTTATTTTTAAGAGAAATTAATTTTCCTTTTAAATATTGATTTATAACATGGGATACTACTTAATGGGAAAAAATTCCAACAACTTTCAATAATTCTCAAATTAAGAAATTTTGTTCAGCATTCATAAGGATAATGTGCATAGTAGGAAAAAAATACAAGAAGTCTGAAATTAGTTGTACATAAGCAAATTTTATATGAAAATACCATATTTCTGTTTTCAGTGTTTCAGGAGGAACAGATGATTTCTCACTATCATTTAAATTAAGGCCTAAAACTAGAAGTATAGGATCACAACATACTCAGAAGAGAGAGTGGCAGACATCTGCTGAAAGTGTTTGAGAGCAGCACAGTTGCAAAACCAGCTGTTGATTAACTCCAGTGCTGTAAACAGCTTCTTGGAGACACAAAACTCTCAGGAAGATACTTGGTCCCTAAAGTACCAAGTGGATGTTACACCTCTTTCCTCCACATAATGTTAAATTATGTACATTTGTTTCCAGATACTGAAAAAGATGTTGCACTTAAAAGTATCTGAACAAGGAAAAAGGGAATGTTAATTTTAGGTCAATGGACGACCACTGCTAGGCTAAACAGCCTCCCCCCTAGATCTAGATGATTCAATTAGTCTGATAATCAATAACAGGAACTGCAACACCTGCTCATCTAGCCCCTTGTCTGCAATCTGTCAGCAAAGATAAGAGGGAAGGCAGGCATTTTATAGTTAATAGATGATAAAAATCTCGGTAGACCTTCACAAATGCTGCAACAGTGCCACGTTTTGTAGTAATGACTATCCATAAACAATTCAGCCAGAAAAGAAATAATTCCAGAAGAATCCTCTGTTCTCCCTAAGTAGAGGCACTGAGGTAGAGCATGTATTTCCCTGCACCGCATGGAGACTCCACACTGGACCATGTTTATCCTTAAGGACTGTAGCCTGTGGAGACACTGCACTGGAGCTGGTGAGAAGTGTGAGGAGGCAGGAGTGGCGGAGAAGAACTATTATGGACTGACTGCAACACTGCATTAACCATCCTGCTGTGATGTTCAGGGGTTGAGTCTGTGGTGGAGTTAGATGAGTCATGATAAAAGGAGTGAAGTTGAGCCTGGGAAGAAGAGAGGTGGGGGAACATGTTTTAGTTTTTGTCTTTGTTTCTCTGTTTGTCTTTGCCTGACTACTCTAGTGGCCTCCTGTAATGGAGTGAGTCCATCAGTGGACAAGGGAAGTGCAACTGTTGTCATCTACATGGACTTTTGCAAGGCCTTTGACACAGCCCCCACAACATTCTTATATCTAAATTGAAGAGCTATGGGTCTGATGGATGGACTATTCAATAGACAAGGAATTGGTTGGATGTCTGCATGCAAAAATTACAATCAACAGCTCAAATGAAAACCAGTAATGAGTTGTGTCCCTCAGGGGTCTGTATTGGGACTAACACTGTTTGTTCTCTTTATTAATGACATAGACAGTGAGATTGAGTGCACCCTCAGCAAGTTTACAGATGACACTAAGCTGAGAGGAGCAGCTGATATTCTTGAGGAAATGGATCCCATCCAGAAGGACCTTGACAGGCTTAAGGAGTGGGCCCATGTGAACCTCATGAATTTCATCAAGGCCAAGTGCAAGGTCCTGCACCTGGGTCAGAAAAAAACCTCAATATCAATATAGATTGTGGGATGATGTGATTGAGAGCATCCTTGTGGAGGACAACTTGGGGGGTGGATGAAAAATTGGACATAAACTGTCAAAGTGCTCTTGCAACCCAGAATGCAAATCATCTCCTGGGCTGCATAAGAAGAAGTGTGGTCAGTCACTTAAGGGAGATGATTCTCCCACTCTACTCTGCCCTTGTGAGACCCCACCTGGAGTACTGTGTCCTTCTCTGGGGCATCCAGCACAAGAAACATACGGACCAGAGAAGGTCCAGAGGAGGGCCACAAAAGTGTTGAGGGGGTGGGAATACATCTCTTGTGAAGAAACGATGATAGAGTTGGAGTTGTTCAGACTGGAGAAGGCTCTTGGGAGAACTTATTGCAGCCTTTCTTATAAAAAGCCCTAAAGGGGGCTTATAAAAAAATCAGCAAGAGGCTTTTTGCCAAGTAGCAGGAGAAAGTGAAATTATTTTTAAACAGCAAGAGGGTAAATTTAGATTGGATATACGGAATAAATTTCTTATGGTGAGGATGGTGACACACTGGACCAAGTTGCCCAGAGAAGTTATGGGTGTCCCATCATTGGAAGTGTTCAAGGTCAGACTGAATGAGGCTTTGAGAAACTTGATCTAGTGAAAGATGTCCTATGACACAGAAGTTGGACTAGATGACCTTTAAAGGCCCCTTCTAGTCCAAAACTTTCTATGATTGTCCTTATTCAACTTTATTTTAATAGCCAATACATTATAAAATTTTTCCCCAAGCTGAGTCTGGTTTGCCCATGATGGTAATTGGAACATGATCTCCTTGTCTTTATCTTGACCCATGAGCTCTTTCATTTGATTTTCTCCCTGTCCTGTTGAAGAGGGAGTGAAAGAGCAGCTGGGTAGGTAACTGGCAGCCAGCCAAGGTCAACACATCACACTATATCTCTTGAAAATAGCCCAAGTTGACCTTAGCTGATCTATCTGGCATTATGAACTTCAAATAAAATATTTTCTGAAAAATATCAATAGAAATTTTGCTCTTTTGTTCATAAATCTCTGCTGCCCGTCATGTCTGTTGTAACTAATCAGTTGTGCTTCATCTTTTTTGTTAGAAAAGGTTCCATGATGAAACTGAGGAAAACTGTAAAAACATGGCCACATGTATGTAATGTTGCTCAATGAATCTACATCAAGAAATTTAAGATTGGAAGACATTTTAATGTGTTTCATTTTCCAATGGTACACTTTCATAAAAATAAAAATAAATAAAAACCCAAACCCACCTTTATCTATACTTCTATATACAACCAGAAAAGAAGTCAGTGAAACTCTATAGAAATTACAAAGTAAGGGAATAGTATTATTTCATGAAAAGAGCTAAGGCAAGGCTGCACCTTGAACAAAAATACAACAGTTTGAAGTGGTTGGATGTCCTGTAAAGTTAGTATCAACCTTGAATTTTATAGCATTTATTATGTCTCTGCTAATATGATTGTTTCTTCTCCTGAGGAGAACGTTGCTGTGAAAGTTGTTTTACCTGCAATTGTATATAGTCAGCTGTTTCCTCTGGGCGCTTGTATGATCCTACAGATATTTCAGTTAGGTGTGTAGTTTTATTCCTAACATTATATAGAAAGACACATGGAAACAAGCAAAAAGACTTCATATCAACTGTCCATGTTAAAACATAATCTTCAGGTGTATCTTCAACAGATATTAATCTGTTCATGATTAACCCATGTTCCTGAAGTCAATATGTTTATACTAACTTGTACCTTTGTACTGTAAAAGAATAACCAAACCAAAATGACTTAAAATCTACATAGAGGAATCACCTAATCTGAGCCCACATGTAACACCTGCTATTCATGTTAGATTATTCATGTGTAGAAACAAAGTGAGTGTAAGTGAATGCATGAGATCAGAATTGTATTACTGAACCAGGTATAAAATAGCAGGATTGCTATGACGGTGTGCCAAGGAAGACATGAAAACTACATTCTCTCATGTAGATTAGGGGGGAAAGGAAATTAATAATATTCCTTTCATCTAATATTTTTCCATATCTGATTTCTAGGGCGTGTTTTCAGGGAAATGAAGCCTTAGAAACATCACATAGCAAGGAGAGAACCAAAATGGATATTTTCTGAGTAGTAGAACTGTCGCATATATCAAGATCCACATTAGGAACAGACACATGTTAAAAGGCTTGACTTCTTCTCTTTTGCATCAGGAACTGATTTAAATCTGCCTAAGAAACTAGGAAAAAAATCACTGTTCTGTGGTTCTGTTCTTTAAATAACCCTTTCATATAATCATAGAATCATCAAACGCCCCAGGTTGTAAGGGACCTCCAAAGGTCATCTAGTCCAACCCCCCCTGCAGTAAGCAGGGACACCCTCATCAAGATCAGGTTGCTCAGAGCCTCATCAAGCCTGACCTTGAATGTCTCCAGGGATTGGGCCTCCACTAAACCTGTTACGGTGTTCCACCACCCTCATAATAAAGAATTTTTTCCTAATGTCCAACCTAAATCTACCCTTCTCTAATTAAAACCATTCTTCTTGTCCTATGGCTACATGCCCTTGTAAACAGTCCCTTCCTAGCTTTCTTGTAGACACCCTTCATGTACTGGAAGGCTGCAATAACGTCTTCCCAGATCCTTCTCTTTTCCAGGCTGGACAACTGCAACTCCTTCAGCCTGTCCTTGTAAGAGAAGTGTTCCAGCCCTCTCATCATTTTCATGGCCCTCCTCTGGACCTGCTCCATCAGGTCCATGTTCTTCTTGTGTTGAGGACTCCGGAACTGGACACGGTACCCCAGGTGAGGTCTCACCAGAGCAGAGTAGAGTGGCAGAATCACCTCTCTCAATCTGCTGGCCACACTTCTTTTGATGCAGCCCAGGATGCGATTGACCTTCTGGGCTGCAGGTGTGCGTTGTTAGCTCATGTCCAGCTTCTTGTCCACCAGTACTACGAAGTCCTTTTCCATAGGGCTTCTCTCTATTAGGTCATCCCCCAGCCTGTACTGATAATGAGGATTTTAAGATAAGAATCTCAAAATAGTTTTCTCATATTTTTTGTTATCTACGTTGGAGATAAGCACTGGGCCTTTGAAAATGAGAATGATCACAATGCAACTCTGTGATTTTGGATGCCCATATTTTCAATTGTTTCTCTGACCATAAAACCCTGGAGTGTGATTTTCAGAAACATAATTCTAAGTTCTGTCATTTGAATAGTATCTAATTCTGTCATTCCATCTTTTCACTTTGAAACCCTCAATTTCCTTGAACTCTAAGCACCCAAAACCAGTATTTGCCTATGGAAAAAAAGATTCAGGCTTGCATGAATAGCAACTCTCAAACATCAAGCTAACATAAGAATAGGTATGCAAGAAGGTATGTGAATAATCTCAGTATATCTACATGTTGTAAAACCAGCAGCATAGACTTAATTAAACATTTAATTCATTGTGGTCTTGAACCACAGTTTTTAAGATATTTCCATAAATCATCCTGCCTTTGCACTTAAGAGACAATATTCTCAGTGTTGTTTGAAAAGATAGGTGCTTCCTTTAGCCACACATAAAAGCAAAACCTTTGTAGCTTTGTGAGTGGAGGTGAGGTATGGCATACTCTCTCTTAGCAGCCACAGCTCTGCATCTCTCCTACCCTGGACAAAGACAGAAACAGCCCAGAACAGGGCAGCTTTCTCATGAAGGCAGCTGTGCTTTGTGTGGTAGGTGTAAGAAGAATTTGATTGCATCCAATTCTGTAAGGAAAGAGTAGTTGCTCCGGTTGGGAGGGAGGGCAGAATTTCACAGGTACTGTGAGAAAGCATTCCGAGATGAGTTTCTGCCTCTTTAGGAACTTAATTTCAGAATGTCTGTTGTTTCAAAATTCCTTCAACAGGTCAAGCATTATTTATAAGTTACAAGACATTACAGTTCTTCATAGCCCATAGAGTTTCTGCTTCACTGTTACAATTCTCAGTTTATTATGAGATTTGGTAATTGTTATAAACACTTTTTCTGGATATGTTAAAATTCTAGTGAAATTTAGTCTTAAGGGAATCATCCCTTTCCCTGTCCCTGTATTTACCCTCACACACAGCACTAGCACTTTATTTATCCCACAGACAATTTGAAGGCATTACTATTCCTTTGTTAAGTTATGCTGAGTGAGCTTAACCAGAAATGTAAATAAACAGCAAAAGTTTTCTTTAATATATCAGAAGCTAAGGCTGCATTGCTAACAACTTTTGATCCTATCTGAATTTGACATTTGTCTTGCAGCTCCTTAGCAAGATAATACACTGAAATAAAGTGAATTTCAATGGCCTCAGCACATGTTTAAAGTTCTGCATATACAGGAACTGAATAAATACTTACCTGAATATGGATATCTATAACCAAGAAATTCCAAGTAAAATATTTGCCTCCTTAATAATATAAAGAGGACATGACTTTCAAAATATTCAAAAGCAGAGGAAAGAACTTTAAGAAATCTAGGAGATACAAAATCATAACAAATATTACATTTTTTTCAAATGAAGCAACCTTCAGAACTCCTAGGGAACCTGTAGAGGAAGTCACTTGAAGCAACAGTGACAGCAGTGTTATCTATCAGGCAACATGTAGACAGATCATGATAGTCTGATTATGCATTGTCCTACACTCACTTCAGCACCAAGTGTTATTTTAAGCCATCTGTCATAAAAGGGTAGAGTTGTTCAGAAATAAAGACAGAGCTACTGCACTGTCTTCTGTCAAATTCTTCTCTGCCTGGAAGGCTACACAGACCTGACAACAGTAGGCAGCCAAATAAACACTAAGACTTATATTTCATTATGTCCGACTATATCTCATGTATTTCTTTTGTTCAGACGCTACCTGCAATCTTACAATTAGATTTTAATACCTGAGGTCTGAATGACAAAATTTTGTCTGCAGCTCAGACCCCTTGAAATCTTCACAATTTTCATGCATTCCACCATCAGTGGACATCATGGGAGTCCACTACAAATGTTGTTGCAATTCTGATATTTTATAGCTCTTGATATTAAATGCAGTCCACCAAGTGGCTTAAGCTTTGATTGCATCCACAGGGAAGAATGAAGGCACAGGTATTTCCTAAAGAAACAGCATATTCAACCCAAATGGGATTGTGCCAGAACCTTCCTAGCATGCAGCTAACTAAATACTCCAGTTTCAATCAATTACCATTTCTGACCAGCTGTAGTTTCAATAACTACACAGCAGTGACTAAGGAGATTTTTCTACTCAAATTGCACAGACTTGGTCTTTGAAAAACAGAGTTTCCTGAATGCTGTTTGAAAAAAACCCACATTCTTTGATTTGGATGGTTATTCATGCACTCAGAAGATGAGCTTAGCATCCTTCACAGAGAGTACACCATTCCAGAACCAGGAGAAATGGCAAAACTAGAGCTATATCCTATGTCATCACTAAGTTACTGTTACTGCTAAAAGCGCTACCCATATGTCATGATAGGGAATATCTGAGGTTTTCTCATTAGTTGTTCCCTTTTTCCATTTTGCTAGACATTTTTGATGTTGAGATTTGTTATTCACAAGCTGCCTTTGTTTAGGAGCTGGAGGTTAAGCCTTTTCAACACGGAGTGTGAAACAGAGAAAGAGAGGAAATGAGTTAGAAATTGAAATTACAGTTTTGGTGATGACTTTTTGTTCATATAGTTAATTGTGCTACAGTGTAGTTAAATGAGATGTTTCCAGTGTACCTCAGAAAAAATATGAAGGAGCAACGAGTATCTATTTCTTTCCTGCATTTAATACAGTATATGATGTCTTTAATGCTATTTCAACTTGCAGAAATGTTATTGCTACCAAATGTTCCTTATAATAAAACTTGTTATTACCTATGAAGTTTTAAAGTAGTAGTACATACAAAAAAATAACTTAGCACTTAACCTTCCAAGGAACCACAAGTAACCTCAGAGAAAACTATTGGCATGAATAGTCCCTATCATATATTGCTCAACTCCCTTTTTACACTATCTGTTCAATTTGATCATTATAGTATAAAACTAGTTGTGTACATGCATTGTGAACTGGTTTCCAAATACAGCTCTTGGTGTCTGCTACTTATGTTTAGGAGAAAGTAGAAGGTGTTCAGTATGAAGGACTTAGGTTCAAGCTGTCGTAAATACAAAGAAATCATAAATTAAAAAAAAAAAAAAAAATTAAATATTTGAATTTACATCTAAGTATTCAGGGATTTCAAGAAATCTTGGAGCTTGGGTTTGCTTCAGTGCCATTTACAAAACAGTTAAAAATAGCAGTGTTTTCTACTTTCCATATAAAAACTTTCTTATAAGGGGAAAAAAAAAGTATTTGCATATACATCTATATATAAAAATGATATTGCACATGTATTTATTAATTAATAAGTATAAACATACAAGTATTTTTAAACGAAAAGGGAAGGGAAAAAAATTTTAACAATGATCTGTATCCATATGATCTGTTAGGGTCCTGGAAAATTAATAGTCAAAAGTCATTCTAGACACTTGTAATAATTATGATCAATGTTAGATTATGTGATTATGGATCACACTGGTTAAAACCTTCCCTGCAGGTGATGAAAACATGAAGCAAATTGTAATGAAGAACACACAAAAGAGAAAATGGCAGACAATCTTCAATCATTCCAATTTGATTTTGTTTTTGGAAATAGTATTCAGATTACTCAGATAGTTCTAACAGATTGTGTGTTCATGTGCAGGGGTTATGAAACTATCTCTCATTGAAAATGGTATGGGATGGCACAATAAAAGGTGTAATAAATAATGGGACCTACATTCATACGTTACACTGAGTATATGCAAAACTGCTGTCCATACATGGATAGATGCAATTTATTCAAGTTTAAAATTTAGCTTACATGGAGATACAAACAGGGAGACCATTGCATTACTCCCTTTGTATTTCTGTTGGTGTGTGTCTTGCTTCAGACATTTCAGAGAAGAAATCTGCAGTCTCTGCAAATCTCTCTTTCTAGTTGCTTGAGCTTTCAGTAACAGAAAGAAAAGCTAGTGCTTTTCTTCTTAATCCTATTTCATATCTGATCAGGTATGAATTTCACATTTACTGAATTACATCTACTGCCTAAGATACTATGTCTTTGCTGCATGAGGTAAAGGCAGACACAATGTCCTATTTATAAAAATACACACAACATTTTTATTTACATTTGCACAAGGTACTGAATGTTGTTCTGAATGCTCAAATAAATTAAAACTGAAACTATTTATGTAAAGAAATTATTGTTTTATATAAAATCTAAACTCTGATTTCTTCTGACTTCAAGAAAGGTATTAAAACACACAAGCACTTTGCATTCAGTTAATGGCACAATAAAACCCCACAGCTGACACAAAAAAAATAACCTCAAAAGCAAAAAGCCCTAACCTGTCCACACAAAGAAGGATAGTGTTTGCTAGAACTAATAGATTAAATTCTACTAATGTTATTTTTTTCTTTTTTCTTTTTTCTTTTTTTCTTTTCTTTTCTTCTTTTCTTTCCATCCTTTGGGAAGATCCCTTTGTATTTAGTGGAAAAGTAAGTTTTGATGGGTGAGAAATAGCCATCTGCTAGAGATTTCCAATATTCTTGGGAAAGATACTGTAACTTCATTCAATGGATGGGGAAATGGAGGCACAGAATGACAAAGCAAACTGGTAGCTCTTAAGAAAAATATGCTCTGTACAAAGTAGTATAGCTGTCTGCAGCAGCCTGTGACTTGATTGCAGGAATCTCAAGTTGGACATACATTCAAAGCCCAGCCCATTAAAACTGAGTTTTGTGAACTTATTTTTCTAAAGAAAATTCAATGCTTTTTTTCTTCAATGCTCTTGCAATGTTGCAAGACATCATTGGAAGAGATGAAAACACACACAAAGAAAGAAAGAAAACCCTCAAACAAACAAAACAACAACAAAAAGAAACCCCCAAAACCCCAAACCCTAAAAAAAAAAAAGAAATAGAGCTTTTGAGACCTGACCTGGGTTTGAAATGAAAAGCTCTTAGGAGATGTCCTATTTTAGCTCTGTGAGATTTCCCATGGTGGAGCTTTAGATTAAAGCTTTTAATGAAGCTCAGCTGTGGAACACAACAGAGTACAAGTCTATTATTGCTGTTTTGCTGAATTACCATTCATTTAAGCTGATAGGAAAAAAAAAAAAAGCAAAGAACACTGGATAAGCTGTAGCTATAAGATGCCAATGTAATTTCAGTACTAATTTGCACAGCATGGAAGTTCCCCACACACACATTTGCCAGTCCCAGATCCCTAATAGGTATAAGCTCCCTGGCTTCAATTTTCAGCAGCCCTGGGTGCTGAGGAAATGTCAAAGCTATCTGAGTAGTAATGATAAAAATTTCCATATCCATTATTACATCTCTGTGACAGAGACAAAAGTAAACCTGAAAGTTAGTTTTTATTTTATTCTAGATCTTGTGCATTTTGAATATTGTGCTATGTGATGTTACTTCAACTAATCATCATCACTGGAGGGAGAAAAATATATTTGAAACAAATCTAACTTTTTAACTTTCTTTAGTCTCATCTTAAAATATCACAAAAAACCCGCTTTATAAATGGTGAAAATACAACAGCTCCTTTAAAAAGGCTGTTCATGATCATAACAAACAATGGGGTGTATTTTACTTGTTGGAAACTAAAAAGATCAGGTAGATTACCTTCCCCATATGCAGTTACTCAGTGGCCTGGAAAATTGGCAAACTATTCTAAGACTGTACTCAGTCTGGCTGGTATTGAGTTAACTGTCTTTCTATCAGCCCCTGTGGTGCTGTGGTTTGGATTTGTGGCTAATACAGTACTGATAATACACCCGTATTTTGACTATTGGTAAACAGTGCTAACACAAAATGAATGGTTTCTCCTTTCCTATTCTGCACCTCCGTCAACAGAGAGTAAGCTGGGGTTTGGGAAGAAATTGAGAGAGGACACTGGTTCACATGACCCAAATTTGCCAAAGAAATATTCTGTACCATAGACTGTCAGAGTCAGCATTAAAACTGGAGTAGATGAAGAAAGGCATGGGGTCCCTTGGCTTCCAAAGTGGCCATTACTCACAGACTGGCTGGATATATCTGTCTGCTTGTGGGAGATGATGAGTGATTGACTTGCATTGTTTAGTATTTCTTTTCCTTTTTCCTTCACCTATTAAACTGTCTGTATCTCAATACATGATTTTTTTTTTTTTTGTTTCAGTCTTTCTATTCTCCCCCTGTTCTATATGGTTGGGGTTGGGGATGAAGCAGGAGCAAGTGGCTGTATGAGTGCTTAGTTGTTGGCCGGGGTCAATCCACCCCAAAAACTCACCACAAAAATAAAAGGAGGAAGAAAAAAGTAAAGGCAAAATTATTTCTCTTGTAGAAACAATCACTTTCAAAAAACCAAATTCAGAGTAATAGAGATGAAATCCTGTTAATGTGGAACAAACAAATGAAAGTCACCGAAAAGGGAATTTAATTTGCCTGTAATTGTACTTAAAAGACAAAGTTTTGATTGCTCTCAGTACTTTTATATTACTTTTTTTGTTGTTGTTGTTTTCTATTATCTCAGAATTCCTTATTGTTCATTGATCTTTGGAAGGAAGCCAGTATAGAATTTGTTTAGAAATAACACAACTTAAACTGCACAGATTTTATGTTGGCTTCCTCCTGTTTTGTCTAGATTGGTCTTATGTCATTCTCAGCACTTTTAAATATTACATGCAAGAAATAAATTTCTGTAGAAACTTCCTTTTAAGTGTTCATATTTTTTTACTTCTACTAGGTGATTTTCCAGCTTTACTGTATTTTACTCTACTCAATATCTTCCTAAGTGGCCTCCCTGTCACTTAACAAAACCTGAGTGAACCAAACCTGAGGTCAGAGTCTTTTGTTCTTGATATAGGCAGAATGTCAATGCTAAGCAGCCATGTAACTTAGGAAATAAAACAAAGCCCAGCTCCACTAACATCATTGTGACACAATTATTAGTGGTCATTATTCCAGAACTGTTGGGAAGTAATGTTAAATTTGACCTTTCAAATTAAGTGCTTTGGCTAACATTAGCTACTAACTTACTTAGCATAAGTAGCTGGATTGCTGAAGCCTTAGGCCATAAGCTGTACCCTAGAGACTGATGAACTTAGGCTGATCTCTTAGTCACAAGAATGTCCAGGAGTAGTTTTACGTGACCCTGATATATTGTAACTGGGCTAAATATAATGAGACTGTGTATATAATATTAATGAAGACTGTATGCTAGCAATATGTATTAGAGTGACCATTATAATCAAAGGAAGGGGTACTATAATTCATGGAACTGAAGAGACTATCCTATCTGGAGTAGGCCAAAGTCAGATGAGTTCCACGTGCAGATGGAACAAAATGATTATGAAACTGTGTAAGCAGGTGTCCTGGTTTGAGTTAGAACAGAGCAATTCTGTTCAATGATTTTAATTTTTACCTGTCTCCTTTAACTAACTTCTAGCATTTTCTGAAGTTAATGGCATATTTTCATAGACAGTGTCTGCTTCTAGCAGTGATAACACTCGATGTTTACCAAGGAATGGTGTGCAGACCAAGGTCCCTGGCTAAATCTTGTGTACCACCCTTGTGGGTGCAGAAAGTAAAAAGGGAGGAGCAGACAGGACAGGTGACCCTGAACTGACCAATGAGGTATTCCATCCCATATATGTCATATTCAGTATAAAGCTGAGGCATCATTGATCTTCTTCAATGGACAGTGCCCAAGGAGGACTCCATCTGTTCTTCCTTCAATACTGATCCATGTGTTCCTGAATCCAGTTCCAGAATCCAGCTCCCAAACCCAGTTCCTGTCTGCTGCTGAGTTCAGTCTGGGAATTGCCCCATTCCTGCTCCACCGCGTCAGTGGTGACAATGACATGATTGCCATCAGGGGGGTTGGGTTCAGTATTGGTTTTGTATGTATTTGTATATCTTCACTCACTTGTGGTGTTTAACCTAGCCAACAGAATTTCTGTTCCCTTAAATTCTCCATTATGTAAGATGTTAGATCTCCATGTCTACATGTTACTGAAACCCTTCCATATAGGACATATCAGAGTGAAAAGAATTGTCATACATATATTGGGAAAGATTAATTTCTTGGTTGTGAATGAAAACTTTATATACTGAGATACCACAATCATGGCCACCTTCACAGAACATCTTTATATTATTCTTGCAAATAGCATTCAAAATTAATTAGAAATTCAAGCACTATCATTCTTTCTGAAATACAAATATCTTATTTCAGCTGTAACAGAAAGGCAATAACCAGCACAGTCATTTGAAGGGAAATTATGTTTTGAGATGACAGTGCTCAGAAGCCTCAACATCTTTAGACTGCTAAAGCAGAGCAAATTTTTTATTTCACATGCCAACCTGGATGAAAGCCATTCCTGAAAAGATATGCATTTTGAACTGTCACAGCATGTGTGGCTGGCCTTGAACATGTTTATGTAAAGTTTCCAGCACATCAAAAATTTTTGCTCTCATCTCTTTGCCAAAAACAGTGGTTGACACTCAGAAGTTGGGTATTTTTGGTGTTTTTTTTGTTTGGTTGGTTTTTTTGTTTGGTGAAATCCTTTAACAGTTTTGGTTTTTATTCCAGTTATACCCTGAAGTTGTAGTGCTCCTGTTCCTAAGGTTAGTTCTTCAAAGTCTGATCACAAAGAAAAAAGAACAATTTTCACATACTATCTCACATTTTTTGGCTTTAACTATTTACTAATCCATGCACACAACAATTTCATTTGCTTAATTCATGTAGGTCATATACTAATTTGGGCAAGACGTAGCATAAAATTAACCCTTTTCATGAGTGTGTGACTAGTATAGAATTGTCACAGACAGCTACTTACTTCAGTGCTGCTGTAGTGGCTTGGAGCAGCTCAAAGGTCTAGCCTCAGTTAATTTAACAATCAAAACACCCAATGCAATGATTTTTAGGCCACAGGGCAAGATCACTGAAAAATAATTTAAAATGTAATTAGCTTTTGATGATATTCATAAGATAACAGTTTTTAGTACCTGTTAGATTTCCAGCTTCCCTGGGTACAGGGAAAATGAAAGTGATAGGAACTTACATAAGAAAATATTTACTTGTGACGTTGTGGGTATATTTGTATTTCCAATGATGAAGAAAAAGCTGTGATTATAGCTTCAGTAGTGAAATTTCAGCATTGCTGCCTTGGCCAGAATTACAGATTATTACAGACTGTGGATAGGGAATTTACTGGAAAGAAGAAATAAAAAGGGAGTGGTGTTGGTTTTTTTTCCTTCACCATTCTAGAATTCTTAGGAACCAGCATCTAATCTGTGGCTCACATGCCTCTTTCTCTTGCACTTCCATGTATTAATTTCTTCATAGACACGTTTCTGAAGGCTTTAGCCATTTGAGACAAAGGAAAAAGCAATGACTGAAATTTGTGGGAAGGACTCTTACTAGGCAGAGGAAAGTCTGATAACAAATTTCTTCATACAGGATAATGGTGACTTATTCACAGTAAGGATTCTTCAAGACAAAAATACCCTTTAACAAATGTAGTCCTTGTAATGAAGTTGTTAGGCATCAGCTCAATTTATTCCTACTCTGCACTGCTTTTGCTGCAATAGTAGTGATACATATTTTCTGGTTTTTTAAAATATTGTACTGGTTTTTGTCTGGGATAGAGTTAACTTTCTTCATGGTAGTTTGTATGGTGTTATGTTTGGGGTTTGTGACCAAAATGGTGTTGATAAGACACTATTGCTGAGCAGTGCTTAGAAACCACCCAAGGCCTTTTCTGTTTCTCATGCTGCCCCTCCAGCATCTAGACTGGTGTTAGGCAAGAAGCTGAGAGGGGACACAGCCAGTACAACTGATCCAAATTAATCGAAGAGGTATTCTTTGTCATTAGCTGTCATGCTCAGCAATAAAAGCTGTGAGGAAGAACAAAAGGGTGATGTTTAGAGATAAGATGTTTTTCTTCCCAAGTAACCATTATGCTTGGTGGAGCCCTGCTTTCCTGGAGGCGGATGAACATTGCTGATGGGAAGTAGTGAATAGGTTCCTTATTTTGCTTTGCTTGCATGCACAGATTTTGTTTTACTCTTTAAACTGTCTTTATCTCACCCCATGAGTTTTCTCACTTTTACCCTTCCAGTTCTCTCCTCTATCCCACTATGCAGAGAGGGAGTGAACAGCTGTGTGGGGCTGAGCTGCCTACTGGGGTTAATCTACAAAAAATAATGATCGTTCTACATATGTGAGACACCCATCTCCTCAAAGCTGAAAATTTTAACCAAAACCTTATCTTTTTCTTACCCTTTATTGATTCCTGGGGTTCCACATGCCCTCAGAATTCTATTACAGCCTTTAAAAATGTGAAAAGCAAGTCTCAGCTGTAGTACTTTTGTTTCCATTTCTTAAGTTATGGGCACAGAGATAACATAACTTCCTTTGATCTGGACACTGTCCTTATACATTGAAGTATCATATGATCTATTTTTCCCACAGCAATTCGGAACAAGTTCATCTTAATTTGTTAGTCTCTATGCCGTTTACAAAGAATTTTCTAGGATAACATCTTCCATTCTTCACATATATATATTACCTTGCATATGATTGCATCACATTTGTGTGTATACTTTACTACTTTACTAAATTTGAATAAAATTTTCTATAAGGTGTATGCTTGGTTTTTGTCTGACCATAAATCAGTAAAAAAAAACTTTGAAAAGCCAACCTGGTTAACAGTTTTAAACAAAACTTAAAAATTTCAAGGAAATAAGAATTTAAAACACTTTTTTTTTTTTTTTTTTAATAAAACACTTTTCACTAATGTCGATTATATTCCTTTTGGTTATTATGTGAATACTTGAAGCAGGGTGTTGAGGATCCATGTATTCAACCAATTCTGCAACAAGCTATCATTAATTATCAACGGCTTGTTTATTGTATGTGTTCCATACCACTATTAGTCCTACAAAGCAGGCAAAACTATTATTCCTACGAAGCAAGCAAAGCAGCATTACTTACCCTAAGATACAGACCAGGCAGATGTATCGTCCCCAGGTGCAGGGGAGCTGGTCAGCACGCATGCTGGGTGGGGGTCCCCACAGAGACAACACGATCTCGATGTCAGGATACGTGCAGCTCAGCTCATCCATTCCTGAGTCCAGCTTTTATAGAGCCCCCGAGTCCTGGTACGCATGGCCAGTACATGCCAGGAGGCAGCGGCTCAAGGCAGCAACCCCACCCAGCAGTTTTGGTCTCTGGTCTTTCTGTGGCTGTGTGCCCCCCACTATGGGGGTTGTGCGCCCCCCTACCCCACTAGGCCTCATCCTTGGCAATGAACTTCACTGTCCTGTTCCAGGACAGTGCAGTCTTGCCAGCCCTCCTCTGATAAGAAGAGCTAGTCCCTCGGATAGAGGAGCAGAAACTCCCTTGGCAGCTCTCACAGCTCTCCTCTGATAAGAAGAACACAAACTTTCCCTTGCAGCTCTGTACCCATCCCGTGAGTTCCCACAGCAGGCCTGCATGAATCACCCTATTGGTGACCATCGATCAAAGTATTATCGAACCACCCTTACAATACTGTATCAGCACATGTGTTGTTTTACTTGCCTAACAGCCCTGTAGAGAATTAGATAATTTTCTAAAATCAGAAGAGCCCTATTTATTAATTGCTTGGACAAAGAGTATCGAAAGTTGGGGAGGAAGGCTTCTAAAACTGGTAACAGCTTCTGCTCATGTTTAGACATGACTGCAACACGATGAAAGATGGAAAAGAAGGTCAAGCTCTTTTTTAGTTATTGGATGGACCTGTCACAGATTCGTGCAGATAAAACTAATATCAAAATGTGGGAATATGACAATGAAATTTCACAAATAATTGCATAAAGTTTATTATGGAAGAAAGCTTAACCCCTTCTATGGTAAACAGCCAGCCTGTCTGTAACTCATTCTGGTACTAAATCTCATGGCTTTCCAATCATTTCACTGGATGGAAAAGATGGCTCAAAGTACACCTGCTTTCCATCCTTTCAACTATATCTTCAATTAAGTTGATACACCCTTAAAACCTCTTCACCACTTCCTTGATCTGTCTAATCATGAGGTTCTATAAAAATTAGACCAGCACAGCTGAGAAGGTGACAATACATGGCTGCAAAGAAACATGGGAACAAAGTAAAGCCAGAACTGTTTGAACAGGCCTTGCCTCCAAGAAAAGCATTCTCTGTAATGGACTCCAATGAGACCAATGGGAATTGGTAAGGTTTTTTCCCTCCAACTGAGTCTGGAATCGATTTCAATTAGAATTCATAGCCCATAGCATCACTGTTGGCATCGCTGCAAAATCACATTATAAAAGGCAGTGTAAGTTACTCAGAGTAAGATTCAAAGTTTGCCATAGTTTCAAGAAGATGACTGTAATTAGAGTGTAATTAGGCTATTAGATTAAATTACACATTCACATTCCTTTTGAAATTGGTGGAGGTTTCTAGATTGAAAGATGGTACAATGGATACAATGGTAACAAAACAATGTTACCTGTAATTAGGTAAAATGAGTATATATATGAATTGATTACCATGTCAGGTATATATTCATATATTGGTGACAAGCAAGACAAAGTTTGGAAGAATTTCTCTGTGGAAGAGAGTCCCATTTGATAGAATCTATATTGCTTTTGTAACAGTAATTCCTTAAAAATGCAGAAAAGCTTTGATGGAAAAGTCATTATCAGAAAACTTCTGGGTAAATAAGGACACTAGCATTCCAGGTTATTTTCTCAAGTTTATTATCTTCAAGCTATAAAAAGCAGAATGTGTTAGCCATTACTTCAGTACCACAGGACAAAAAAAGCCCAAATTCAGGGAAATTTATTATGAGAGAATTAATAATGAAAAAATAAAGACAACCATTTTCAGAAGGAGGATAACAATAATCTTCTCAATTTAGAATATTAAGCATACCTAAAGAATCTGTAAAAAACCCTACCTCTTGGTCAATTCCTTTTGCATGTAGAATCTCACACTAAGCAAGCTCAAATTGATTCTTAAATCTTACAGAGATATTCCTTAATGATGAATAATATTTTACTAAAAATATGCTTGTGCTGATCTATGTATTACCTGGAAGTTTTGTTTTCATCAAACAATGTCACTACAAGAATGCAGATGTTTTTTAACCAACTGTTTAATCACTGGCATTTAAAAAAAAAGAAACATGAGAATTAATTAATTTCAATAGTGCTCAGAGAAAGAGAGAATCAAATGACAGTAAGTACAAAACAGTTGCAAAACCTATTCAAATTCAAATGATGGGAAAATAAATTGTTTCTCATATTTGAAAATACTCTTTCCCTGAGACATAGACCATTTCCACCCCCAAAACTTAGCATTGGCAATTCTCTGTTGTACTTAATAGAAGCATGTTGGCAGTTACTATAGTACTCTTTTTTTTGGATGTAGTTCTCAGTGGAACCATTTTCAAAATAAGTTACTGCATGACAATGAAGAAAACATTAACTGAGTACCTCAACACTGCATACTAAAGCAAAAAGATAGTGGCATTTTTTCAATAGGTTAGACAACATAGATGCCTGCCAAGTTGGGAATTGTTGCAGAAGTAGCAAGACTTGTGCATTTCCTTTTATGCAAAAGCAAAAAAGTTACTTATTTGAGTTTGGTAATGTGTGGAAACCATTTCTGGGTGCATGTAGCACTGTTCATCACATTAACTGTCCATAGAGACAAAAAAAGTGCTTTGGAATTATTTCAGCTTACTGTCCCTTTTTCCTATGTACAATCCAAATCCACTACAAAGCCACCTATTTTGCATTAAAGTTACTTTTCTCGAGTCTCAGGGCATATTTACTTTTTGAAATAGACACATCAAAATGGGAGAATAGTATTCTTTATATTTGGTGAAGCTAGACGTTTTCTTACAGGCCAGTGGTGTACTAGTGACTGAATTAGTGGTGACTAAATGTGTAGCCCAGGGGTCAATATTGCATCCAGTCCTGCTTAACATCTTCATTAATGACCTGGATGATGTGGCAAAGAGTACCCTTGACAAGTCTGCAGATGACATAAAATTGGGAAGAGCACTGAGGGTTGTGTTGCCACACAGAGGGGCCTCTACAAGCTGGAAAAATGGGCTGACAGGAGGGAGACTCATGAACCTCCACAGAGAAGTGTAAAGTCCTGCATGTGGGGAGAAACAATGCTACACAACAGTACATGTTGAAGGCCACCCAGATGGAAAGCAACTGGGAAGAAAAATCCCTGGAAGTCCTGGTTAACACCAGATTGAACATGAGTCATGTGGTGTGCTCTTGCACCACAGAAGGCTACCAATATCCTGGGCTGCATTAGACAACATATTGACAACAGATCAAGGGAGGTGATCCTTCCCCACTGCTCATCAGTGGAGAGGCCACGCCTGAAGTACTGTGGCCAGTTATGGGTCTCCCAATATAAGAGACATGGACATGTTGGACAAAGTCCAGCCAAGGGCCACAAAGTTATTTAGAGGATGAGTATCTCACCTGTGAGGAAAGGTTTAGAGAGCTGGGATTGTTCAGCCAGGAAAAGACAAGGCTCAAGGAAGAATTTATTAATTTCTGTAATCAAATGAAGGGATGCTAGAAAGAAAACAGACACCAGTTCATTCCAGTGGTGACAGGACCAGAGACAATGAGCAAAAATGGAGACACAGGACATTCCCTCTGAACATCAAGCCCAGTCAGCATGGGTTTATGAAAGGCAGGTCCTGCCTGACTAACCTGATCTCCTACTACAACAACATGTCTCACCTAGTGGATGAGGGAAGAGCTGTGGACATTGCCTACCTCGACTTTACTAAAGCCTTCGATACTGTCTCCCACACATTCTCCGTCAGAAACTTATGGCACAAGGCTTGGATAAATACACTCTGCACTGGAAAAATACTGTCTGATGGCCGGGCTGAAAGAGTGGTAGTGAACGGAACTAAATCTGGCTGGTGTCCAGACACAAGTGGTGTTCCCCAGGGGTCAGTACTGGGGTCTGTTCTCTTTAATATCTTCATTAATGATCTGGATGAGGGGATTGAGTGTACCCTCAGCAAATTTACAGGTGACACCAAGCTAGGTGGGTGTGTCGAGCTGGTAGAGGGTAGGGAAATTTTACAGCGGGACCTAGACAGGTCAGATCAGTGGGCCAAGGTTAACTGCATGGGGTTCAACGAGGCAAAGTGCCGGGTCCTACAC
>JAAGNO010028569.1:29521-63565 GCA_033439905.1 Ceryle rudis | reverse complement strand
CCTCATCACTCTCTACACCTACCTGAAAGGTAGTTGTAGGCAGGTGGGGGCTGGACTCTTCTCCCAGGCAACCAACCACAGAACGAGAGGGCAGGGCCTGAATCTGTGCCAGGGGAGGTTTAGGTTGGATATCAGGAAGCATTTCCTTACGGAAAGGGTCATTAGACACTGGAATGGCCTGCCGGGGGAGGTGGTGGAGTCGTCATCCCTTGCGGTGTTTAAGGAGAGACTGGATGTGGCACTTAGTGACATGCTCTAGCTAGGTGTTGTAGTGTCAGGTGTTAGGCTGAACTTGATGATCTCAAAGGTCTATTCCAGCCTCTATGATAATTCTGTGTAATTCTGTGTAAAGAATCATAAGACTTGGACCAGAACGTACAGTTCATGTCTAAAAGGCAAAATAGTCCTTCTACCATACAAACCACACATCTTCCTAAAGGAAGTACTGGGTGACTTTACATACTTTATAAACCTCACTTCCATTCACAAGAATTTTTTTTTTTTTTCTAATTTAGTTAAATTTCAGAACTTAACAAATAGGCAGAAATGAAAAACTTTTGGACATGGAAATGATACTGACCTGATCATCAAAGTTTTAGCATTAAACGCTGTTGTTAAAGTACATACTTAAAGTGAAAATTAATTGACAAAAAAAAAAAATTAAAAAAAAAAAAATCTGTATTATGTAGCAGTAGAAACTATTGATTTTTTGCTATGTGACATTAATAACTGTATTAGTAAACATACATTTAGATCCTTTCTGCAACAAATGAGGATGCTGAATTGGAAATGGTCCCAGGTAATATTTAGTTAGGGGTTATATACTGTAGTGTCAAATTCTATCCTGATCATCCACATTAAAACTCACATTTTGACTGGTCTTTCAAATTCTGCACCTGGTCATAGTGCAGACTGAGGGTGTGTGCAGGGTTAAATTTCCCCATTTTTTTCTGCAGCCTTCTGTCTGCTTATATATGTGAAGTAAGTAGAGTGTAACCAAGAAAAGGGGTCAGAGGGAAGGGAGGGCAGGCAAAAAGTTTCTTGAACCATATTTTAATCTGCCTGTTGTTCAACATAACACAGGGTAAACTTGGTGGGAAACTCCGTTGCCGAATTCCAGATTTTGCAACTACAAATGGTCACATAATGGATTCTCAATTCAGAGTCCATCAAAGATCCCCTTTGATCACAAGCATACACAAAACAATTCTTAATACCATACAGTAATGACATACACTGAGGACAAATGAAAGAAAGAAAGGCTGTAATAAGAGGGATTTTATAAAATAAAACTCCCAAATGATCTTAAAGTCAACTACAGTCAGTCTGGAGAAGAAGGCCGAAAGAAAAAAAAATATAAAAAAGGCCTTCCAGCAACCCATGATAATCTGAGCTAACCCCACAGCCTCTCCTCCCCCTTCCTCACTATTTTCTTTTTCAGTAGATAATGAAGAATAAGAAAAGTACCTCAGATAAAGGAGATGTGGAACACACCTAGATTTTAAGTTCTGGAAATCTGGGAAACAAGGAAACCGCAACACAACACTAAATGACAATAAACTTCTGGAATAACATATTATTGTTGAAAAATACAGCTTAGTGTGTATTGGAAAGGTAAATAATTCAACCTGATATTTAGGCTTGACTCTTAGAAAACTTGACTCTTAGCTTGACTCTTGATCATAGGATCATAGAATGGCTTGGGTTGGAAAGGACCTTTAAAGATCATCTAGTCCAACCCCCCTGCAATAAGCAGGGACATCTTCAAAAAGATCATATTACACAGATACCCAGCCTGACCTTGAACGGGTCATCTATCAGGGATAGGACATCTACTACCTCTTTTGGCAACCTGTTCCAGTGTTTCAACAACCTCATCATAAAAAAATTTTGCCTTGTATCTAGTCTGAATCTACCTTTTAGTTAAAAAACATTACCCCTTGTCCTATCACTACAGACCCCCCAAAAAATTTGTCCCCATTTTTCTTATAAGCCCCCTTTAAGTACTGGAAGGCTGCAATAAGGTCTCCCTGGAGTCTTCTGCAGGCTAAACAACCCCAGCTCTCTCAGACTTTCCTCACAGGAGAGACATTCCATCCCTCCGGTAATTTCTGCATGCTTCCTCTGAACCCACTCGAACAGGTTTGTGTCTTTCTTGTACTGAGCATTCCAGATCTGGATGCAGTGCTCCACCTGGGATCTTGCCAGAGTGGACTAGAGGGGCAGAATTACATCTGACACCTTTAGTGAATGTTTTGATTGACCCAAATGGATTTAGCCATTTGTAAATAAAATAAGAGTATGATTTGTAAATAGGATAGTAAAGTCTCATTACTGGAATAAGGTTAGTCCTAAGAGTTGCTGTTATCATTAATTATTTCATTACTGTAAGAGCTGTGAGTCCCAAGCAGAGGATAGGAACTAACCTTAGTACATGCAGTATGAACACAGTCCCCCAGCTTGTCACTGGTAGCACAGACAATGGCAAACTGCAGAGATGAGTAAAAGGGTCTAAGACTATTGAAGTCCTTGATCTTGGCAGACTTTCAAAATTAATGAGGCAATGGCCAGAGCAGGAAAAAATTGATTTTGTACTACAGGAAGGGCAAGTAAATGGTAAGATCTCTTACCTTTCCTGTCCTGCCTATCCTGCAGAGTTCCTATTCCAAAAATATTCCTAACACTTTGGGACAAAGAGCAATAATATTACAGATGTGTCCAAGACAGAAGCTTAAGTAAAAGTGAATTTGTTGTGAGGTCAATGCTAAAGGCAAAGAAGCGGGATATGGGAGGGCTGTTAATAATGCCATAGTTTAGCCTTACAAAGCTCCCAATATGAGGAAATTCTTTGGAATAAGAAATAAATGAGAAAAAAGTTATTATTACATGAAAATTTTTTAACTTAAAATTATTTTTAAAAATTGCCACTCCTTCCATTTAATGGGCTTTAATTTCTGTGTCTTCTGTATCTTTTGAAATAAATTTAAATATGTAAACATATTTATAATTTGCTGAATTATAATTTTTGTGAGAAAAAAGAAGTGTTGCTTGTTCCTATCTTCTATATCATAAAGAGAATCTTACCTCCTCAAAGAATGCATATGAAAGTTTTACAGTTATATTAGAATCCTACTTGATCCTTAAGAGTCAAATTAAACCCAGTAGTTCTTTAATACAGATCTATAGTATTTTTGTCTACCTTCTCTAATACAAAGCTTTTTTATGCATGCATATTCTTTTAGGAGCGCAATTTGCTCTTATTTCAGATTTCAGTTTGCAGAAGTATATGGATAGTGACACAGCAAAAACTCCTCTGGTGTAGACAACAAATTTCTATGCTGAAAAAAAGTACATATTAACTTCTTTTTGGAGAGAGAATTCACTTTTTTGTTGAAATTAAGGCTATATGTCTTATTGAGAAAAATGGAGTTCTGAATATAATATGGTAACTGGAGCTTTTTTCTTTTTTTTTGGTTGCTTTGTTTTTACTGTTTCACTTAGGATAGACCAGACATCAAAAAATGAATAGGAATTTCTGCAATATTTTCTATCCCTTTGTCTTACACACCCTCCATCTATAACTTGTCTGTTGAGGAATTGCTACCACCTGCATGCCTGATACTATACCCCAGATACTAGAAAGGTACTGTACTGTGCCTGAATGTGAAATTAATAAGGACCACAACAAACAAGTGGGAGACAAGGAATAAAAACCAAGAACATTAATAACTCTTCTCCAAAGAGGCAGCATACCATGTATTCCTTCATATCACACGGCTGAATGAGGGTTGAGCAACAAGCAGTGCCCAGCCTCCTCCCTTTCCAAACTCACATCATGCTGACATTCATATTAATCTGTTGTCAGAAGCCTGGGTGAATTCAGCCATGATGTTAATGAACGGAGAGACACTGATGCAGTATTTCCAATCTGAATATGACACAGAACTGTACCAAGCTAACTGGAGAAAACAACAGTCTTAGACCCTGAACAAATTCAAGCTTGCAAAGAGCTACATAACTTGCTATTTTTAATTTCAAGATAATTAAAATACTCCCCAAAGTCTTAGAGTTCCCCAGTGTTTCCCAGTAAGAAAAATAAAATAACCTTCTTTTTTCTTTTTTAAATGTCAGTTGTTACACTACAGATATAGATCTAATACATCAAGTGGAATAACTGGGCCACTACTGAGGACACAATTGAGGTTACCATTCCCGGGGCTGACCTGTATTGTGAAAAACATAGTGACAGTGACATTGTCCCAGATCTCCAAGACATACCATGCTTGCTAATAAAGCAACTACTGATGCTTAAAGAAAACTGTAAAGTTCACAGTGTAAAATGAGAGACTTTTTTTTTCAAACTGATCACTTCTGAAATCCTTCAAATTTTATTCCAGACAACTGACTCTGAAATACAGACAACGGAAAGAAGGATTCTCTGCCCCTTCCAAAGATAATTTTAGGAACAAGTAGAAAATAGCATAATTTTAATTTTCCATGTGTTCAAAATAAAACAGTTGAAATTCAGTGAAATATGATATACAAGGAGATTTTTAAATTTAGGAAAGAAATGCATGTAATAAATCAATTTTCCTACTAATTTTAAGAATAATCACATAAATATTAACAAAAATATTTGTATTTATCTTCAAGAAGTTCATGCCACATTCTTACAAGATCATTACAAGAATGATAAACCAAGTATTTACAGACTCTTTTAGTTTGGTTTTACAGACTCTTTAATTTGGTTTTAATCACTCACATTGTAAACATATGTCTTATTCAAAATTTCATAGAAATATTGAATAAAGTTAAGATCAAGTCAGAACGCTGAGAAACTCAATCTGAAATACCTCATTGGTATGTTATTCATAATTTCTCTCCAAGATTTTCTTCAATTGACTATACTCACATTATCTCAGTTTTGCAGAGTGTATTTCTCTAGTTTAAAGATACATCTAAGATTATACCCTTATAAGCAAAGATACACTGCTGCTTGCAATTATTAGCTTGCCAAAGAAAACAACAAGAAAAAAAATAGAGTAAAAGGGATCATGCATATATTGTCTTATATAAAAAAAAAAACCCAAAAAAAAAAAAAAACCAAAAAAAACCCACAAAAACTATACTCCTACTTTTTTAGGTATTGATAGTTCATCTTGGGATTTTACCAGAAATTAAACTTTGGTTAAAAGATCTGTGGTTTGTCTTGCTCTCCCTCATTTATTTCATGGTTTATTTTCAACAAACTACTATATTCATCTATACCTCTGAATTTTCCCTCATTCTCTGATTTTTTCCCCAAAGTTGTTTGATGGAGGAGTATTGTTTACTTCTTCACTTACGTTTATCAAGACATCTCTGGTACACCTAACTTGTGTAAATCCTCCTTGAACTAATTCCCCAATAGCTTGGGATAACGAATAAATGTAGTCTATTTAGAAAGAGTTAATGTGTCTTACCCTGAAGTGAGAAGCCAAAACCCCTTGGGTTTTTTTGAAGCACTCCACAACTATGAAGAAGTTTGGTCTAGCTGGTATATTCTACTCAAATTTCCAAAAGGTTGCTGATGAATTACTTTCCAAATGTTCTAATGAAGGTTAAGAAGATTTGGAATGAGGGAAAATGTCTTGACATGATTAAATAAAATGTTAAAAGAGAATATGGAATGGATGAATAATGGGATGGATGGAGAGCTGACAGAGTGCTTATTGGTGAGGATTAAAGGGAAGGCAAAGGAAGGACACATCATAGTAGAGGTATGCTACAGGACCCCTGACCAGGAAGACCTAGTGGATGAGGCCCTCTATAAATAGATAAGAGCAGCTTTGTGTTCACAGGTCCTGGTCCTCATGAGAGATTTCAACTACCCTGAAATCTGTTGGAAGGACAACACAGCAGGGCACCAGCAATCTAAGAGGTTCCTGGAGTGCATTGATGACAACTTCCACCTCTAAGTGGTAAATGAACCCACAAGAAAAGGTGCTATGCTGGACCTTCACCTCACCAACAAAGAGGGGCTTGGTGAGTGATGTGAAGCTCAAGGACACCCTTGGCTTCAGCCACCATGAAATGGTAGAGTTTATGATCCTTAGGGCATCAAAGAGGGTACATAGCAAGCTCACTACTCTGGACTTCAAGAGAGCAGACTTCATTCTCTTCAGGGACCTGCTTGGCACGGTGACATGGGATAAAGCCCTGGAGGGAAGAGGGGCACAAGAAAGCTGGTCACTATTCAAGGACCATCTCCTTCAAGTCTAGGGCAAGTCATCCCAATAAAAAGGAAGTCAGGCAAGAATGCCAGGAGGTCTGCATGGATGAACAAGGTGCTCATGGACTTATCTGGGCACAAAAAGGAAGTCTATAGGGAATGGAAGCAAGAACAGGATAACTGGGAGGATTAGAAAGAAGCTGTCTGAGCAGCCAGGGAACAGGTTAGGAAAGCTAAAACACAGATAGAATTAAATCTGGCCAGGAGCATAAAAAGAAACAAGAAGAATTTGTTCACGTATATCAGTGACAAAAGGAAGGCTAGGGAAGATGTGGGGACTCTGCAAAAGGGAAATGGAGACCTGGTCACAAGGGATACAGAGAAGGCTGAGGTACTTGACTGCTTTGCCTCTGTCTTCACCAGCAAGGGCTCCAGCCACACCACCCAAGTTCCGTAAGGCAAAAGTAGGACATGGGAGAAGGAAGATCTGCCCACTATAAGTGTAGATCAAAAAAAAAAAAAAGGAAGACCTGATGAAGGAAAAGATTTCATGAGATGGAGTAACTCTAGATAGCAGGACAACAGATGACCCTCAATGTCCATAAATGTACAATGAGACATGAGGGGAAAAGCTAATCCTATCCTTAAATATGAAAAGATGGGTTTGGGGGAGACCATTACTCTTTAAGATCAAGAATTTGGAGTTACAATACACAGTTCTCTGGAAACATCAGATTTCAATATATAAAGAAATTGTATAGTAGGAAATGAACAGAGAAGAAACAAGGAAACGCCTAAATTATAACAAATCCATGGTAATTCCAGCCTTGAATACAATGTATGATTGTGATCCTCTCAGCTCAAAGATAACAGAGCTGAAGCAGAAAAGGTCAAGAATGATAAACTGACATGATTAGAAATGAAGGATGGCTTCCATATGAAGAACAGCTGAGTATTTTATTACTCATGTCATGAAAATTTTACTATTAATGAAAAAGAAGTGAGGTGGCCTGTAAGTCATGATGGACATGAGAACAGTTAGATAGGGATTATTTATTGTCTCCTCCAACAGAAGTCCTAAAGAAGCAGGTTGAAGAAAAATTAAAAAAAAGATAAAGGAAGTAGCTTTTCATGCAAGAGGCCACAGGCCTTTAAAGTTCTTTGCTGAAGGTTGCTGAATAAGGGAATCTTATAGGGTTCAAAGAGCTACTGGACAAGAGTGTGAACATGGAAGACTGCTCTGTTAGTAGTTACTTCACAAACAAGATGGAATGCTCGGCTTGTACTGCAGCTGTTCGCAGCTTGTGTGACAGTGTGCTGAGAGCTCTGCTGGTTCAAGAGCTATGTGCAATCGCTGTAACTGGTCCCTCTACTGTCTTGAGGGTTGAACGTAACTAGTCATCACTGGCCTTCCATAAGAGGATGCAGCTATGGTTGCAACCCAGCCAAAAGGTGTTGCCAGAAGAAATGCATTGACCCAAATGGAGCTCCTATGCAAACATACAAATGTCCAGGTCTCTGGCTGCAGGGAGTGCCAGAGCCTGGCACTCGGAGGGCGGCAAAGACTATGCCTGTGTGCAGTGCAACCATATGAATGTTCTGCTCAGGCTGGTGGCTGAGGTGAAGGAGGAAGGGGAGAGGATAAGGTGTATAAGGGAGTGTGAGAGGGAAACAGATTGGTGGTGTCAGACCCTACCTTCCTTGAAACAGGCCCAACAGTCAGACAGAACTCAGGACAGAGAGGGCTCCCCGTCCTCTCTTCATCTTGCTGAACGTGATGACTGTCACAGTTTAGGATCAGGGTGGCCCCTTAGACCAATAACAGACACTCTCTGTTAACCCCCGCTCCCTCCCCGAAAGGGAATAAGGGACTTAGTGATTAGAAAAGGAAACGAGAACAGCTTTAATGAGAATAATAATAATAATAGAATATGTACAAATATATATAAAACCAGTATCAAACCCAACCCCCCTGATGATAATTATGTCACCGTCACCACTGATGCAGGCACTGGGGGGTCCCAGACTGGGCCCCGCAGCAGGCAGGAGCTGTGTTCAGGAGCTGGATTCTGGTACCGGATTCAGGAACACACAGATTGGGATCAAAAGCAGAACAGACAGAGTCCTCCTTGGATGCTCCAAGGAAGGAACTGAAAGAGGACCTGAGCCAAGCCAAGCTGTCAAAGCGGTCCAAGAGGGGAGAAGAGCCCTGGAGCCCCCAGAAAGAGGGCAAGCGAGCAAGCAAACAAGCTAGCAAGCAAACAAAAACTAGCAAGCCAGACAACAAGCCAGCAAAACCCAAAACTATAGACCCTCCCAATCCCTCTGCTTTATACCGCATTTAACGTATATGGGATGGAATACATCCTTGGTCAGTTTGGGGTTACCTGCCCTGTCTGCTCCTCCCTGCAGGTGCAGCCTTTCACTTTCCTGTACCTCCCAATGTGGTACACAAGATCCAGCAGTGGCCTTGGTCTGTGCACCAATCCTTGGTAGTAACACTAAACATGGGCTGTTATCACTGCCAGCAGCAGACACTGTCTGTGAAAACATGCTGCTGACTTCAGAAAGTGCAGTTACTTAGAAGTACTAAGCTGAAAAGTAAAATCACTGAACAGAATTAGTTCTGTTCTCATTCAAACCAGGACAAAGACTTGGAGGACAAGGAACAGTGGCAACAAGTTCCTGCCAGGTGTGGCAGGTGTGTCACCCCAGAAGCTACCACAACTCCCCAGGTGTCCTTGAAAAATAGGTATGTCGCTCTTCGTGGAGAATCAAATAACACCAAGGATGAAGGTTCACCTCGCTTAGAGGTGTCTCCAAGGCGAAGTTGAACTACTCTTACCAAAACAACTTCAATAAAGAAAAAAAGACATGTCCTCATCATAGGACTCACTTTTGAAGGGAGCAGAAGACCCTATCTGCAGAATGGAGCTGCTTCTTAGGGAAGTCTGCTGCCTCCCTGGAGCCAGGGTTAAGGAAATAAAACTTCATACCCTAGTTCAGCCCTCAGACTACTACCCATTAATAATTTTTCAAATAGGCAGTGATGAACTTAAATCAAGAAATCCACAGGCAATGAAGAGAGACTTCAGGGCTTTGGGACAGCTAGTTAAGGGATCAGGAGCACATTTAGTGTTCTCCTCTATCCCACCAGTTGTAGGGAATGATGAGGGTTTAGAACAGGAAGAGCCACCAGGTGAATTCCTGGCTTTGAGCCTGGTGTTAACAGCAGGACTTTGGGTTCTTTGACCACAGGTTGGTCTTTAAGACACCAGTACTGATAACAACGGATGGTGTAAACTTGTCACAAAGGATAAGAAGCATCCTGGGACAAGAATTAGCAGGGGTCATTGAAAGAGCTTTGAACTAGATTTGAAGGGAGATGGGGATGAAGCTGGCCTGGCTAGAGAGGAGCCTGGGATTTGCACATTGGTGCTTCTGGGATGCTGTACTGGTATGGTCTTTCAGTCTCTTGTCTCAGTGGAGATGAGGGATGGTGATACAAGCAGCAGCAAAAACACAAGGTTCACTGATAGGTTAGTAACCATGGAAGTGGCTGAGAACAGTCAGGCAGGAATTAGGGCTTCTCCCCTCATAACAGTGACAAGATCATTAGTCCAGCTGAAGTGCATCTACACCAATGCATGCAGCATGTGCAACAAACAGGAGGAGATGGAGGTTGTTGTGCAGCAAGAAAACTATGACAGCTGCCATCACGGAAACCTGATGGGATGACTCGCACAACTGGAGTGCTGCAATCAGTGGCTACCAACTTTTCAGAAGTGATAGGTGAGAAAGAAGAGACAGTTGGGTGGCCCTCTATATTAGGGAGACATATGAACAAATTAATGAAAGTGATGATAGGGTCAAGTCCCTATGGGTAAGAATCAAGGGGAAGGCCAACAAGGCTGATATCATGGTGGGAGTCTCTTACAGACCAGAACGAAGGGGTGGAGGAAATATTCTATAAGCAGTTTCATGATCACTACCCCTTGTTCTGATATGGGACTTCAACTTCCCGGGTATCTGCAGGAAATACAATACAGCAGAGAGAGAACAGCCCTGGAGGTTCCTGAAGCATGTAGAAGATAAATTCCTGACACAGCTGATGAGAAAGCCAATGAGGGAAGGTGCCCTCCTGGGCCTGCTGCCTGTGGACAGAGCAGGACTTGTGGGGAAAGTAATGGTTGGAAGCTGTCTTGGGCATAGTGGTCATGAAATGACAGTTTTCAGTTCTTGGAGAAATAAGGAGGGGGGTCAGTAAAACTGCCACCTTGGACTTACAGAGGGCAGACTTTGACCTATTCAGGAGACTGTCCCTTGGGAGGCAGCCCTGAAAGGGTAAAGGAGTCAGGAAGGCTGGACATACTTCAAGAAGGAAGTCTTAAAGACTCAGGAGCAGCTGTCCCAGTGTGCTGAAAGACGAGTCAGAAGGGAATAAGACTGGCCTGGCTGAATAAAGACCTTTGGCTGGAACTCAAAAACAAAAGGAGAGTTTATGGCCTCTGGAAGAGGGGGTGGCCTCTCACAAGGACTACAAAGATGTAGTGAAGCTATGAAGGGAGAAAATTAGGAGAGCCAAAGCCCACCTGGAACTCAACCTGGACACTGCTGTTAAAGACAGTAAAAAATGTTTCTATAAATACATTAACAATGAAAGGAGGACTAGGGAGAATCTCCATCCCTTATTTGATGCAGGGGGACACATAGTGACAAGGGATAAGGAAAAGGCTTAATGCCTTCTTTGCCTTGGTCTTTAGCAGTAGAACTAGTTTTTCCCTAGACATCCAGCCCCCTGAGTTGGAAGATGAGACAGGGAGGGTCAGAATGATACCTTCACAATCCAAGAGGAAGTAGTCAGTGACCTACTTCATCACTTAAGCATATACAAGTCTATGGGGCCATATGGATTACACCCAAGAGTACTGAAGGAGTTGTCAGATTCCCTCACCAAGCCTTCATCATTTACTAGCAGTCATGGCTAACTGGGAAAGTCCCAGTGGACTGGAGGGTAGCAAGTGTACATCTACAAGAAAGGCCGAAAGGAGGATCTGGGGAACTACACACCTGACAGTCTGACTTCGGTGCCAGGGAAGGTCATGGAGCAGATCATCTTGGGTGCCATTACGCACCATGTATAGGACAAGCAGGTGATCAGGCCCAGTCAGCATGGGTTCATGAAAGGCAGGTCCTGCTTGATGAACCTGATCTCCTTCTGTGACAAGATGACCTGCCTAGTGGATGAGAGAAAGGCTGTGGATGTTGTGTACCTGGACTTACTTAAAGCCTTCAACACTGTTTCCCACAGCATTCTCATGAAAAAAAGTGTCTTCTCATAGCTTGGACAGGCATATGCTCTGCTGGGTAAAATACTGTCTGGATGGCCAGGCCCAAATTGTGTTGTTGAATGGAGTTAAATCCAGCTGATGACCAGTCACAGGTGGTGTTCCTCAGGGCTCAATACTGGGACTACTTCTGTTTTATCATCTTTATCAAAGATCTTGATGATGAGGTAGAATGAACCCTCAGTAAGTTTGCAGACCACACCAAGTTAGGCAGGAGTGTTGATCTCCTTGAGAGTAAGGAGTCTCTACAGAGGGACTTAGATCAGATCAATGGGCTGAGGTCAATTGTATGAGTTTCAACAAGGCAAGTGCTGGGTCCTGCACTTGGGCCATAACAATCCCATGAAATGCTACAGGCTTGTGGAAGAGTGGCTGCAAAGCTATTCAGCAGAAAGGTACCTGAGTATACTGATGGATAAACAGCTGAATATGAGCCAGCCGTGTGCCCATGTGGTGAGGAAGGCCAACAGCATCCTGGCTTATATTAGAAGTACTGTGGCATGAAGGACCAGGGAGGTGATTGTCTCTCTGTACTCAGCATTGATGAGGCCACACCTTGAGTACTGTATTCAGTATGGACACCTCAATACAAAGACATCTTGCTGCTGGAGCAAGTCCAGAGAAGGGCAACTAAGTCCAGAGAAGGGTCTGGAGAACAAGTCTTATGAGGAGTGGCTGAGGGAACTGGGGCTATTTAGTCTGAAGTAAAGGAGGCTGAGGGGAGACCTTACTGATCTCTACAACTACCTGAAAGGACATTGTAGAGAGGTATGCGTTGGTCTCTTCTCACAAGTAACTAGTGACAGAACAAGATAGAATGGCCTCAAGCTACACCAAGGAAGGTTTAAACTGGACATTAGGAAAAAATTTCTCACTGTAAGGGTTGTCAGGCATTGGAACAGGCTGTTCAGGGAGATGGTTGAGTTACCATCCCTGGATATGTTTAAAAGACATATGGATGTGGTGCCTGGGGACATGGCTTAGTGGTAGACTTAGTAGAGTAGGGTTAATGGTTGGACTCAATGATCTTAAAGGTCTTTTCCAACCTTGATGATTCTATAATTCTATGATACTATGAAAAATGCTGAAGGCTGAAAAACTATCTAGGAGCTGGTGAATGCAGGGAACGAAAAAAGTGTGGATGTTTGCCCTGTTCTTGTTTTCTTTGAAGTGTCAGCTGGGGAATAGAATATTGGACTGATGGGACCCCAGCTGAGCTAGATGATATACTGAGCCAACATGGCTGTACTGTGACAAGTTACAGCTACTCATTATGTTAAAGTGGGATCAGGGAATATTTTAATATTTCAGCCTCTTCCAGTTCTTTGCTTTGTGTTCACTTTCATTATTAAGCAATGGAATGAAAATTCCTTTTGCCATCCTTTTAAATTTAATGTCTTTATACAGCCCCCAATTAATTCTTCTGCCCTTCCTCAGTTGTAATGCAAATTCGTCTGCAACCTGTGAGAGGCATTCTGTTTACTGCTAGGTGTCAAATTATAGCTAAATAACTTTCAAGTGTCATAAAGTATGTAACATGACATGGAGTAGTATGGTCATATGAAACAATGGCAGTTCTCATATAGCAGTACTGTGGCCTTTCACTTCGCATACTGCCTCACACTTAAAAATAAACCTGTTTACATAGACCTACAGCTGTTAGGTTAAGCTACTCTGCAGTAATATATGGATGCAATAGGCAGCAAACTGGTCAACTTCACAACACTAAGTTAGGTATCTCCAGAGTGAAATTACACATGTAAAGAACAATTAATTAAAAACTGAATCGATTAATGTATTTCTGAAATAATGGTAGCAATTAAATCTTTTTGTTAAGTCATCCGTGATTTTCTAAAGGGATGTTGCTGATACATACCCATTCTCAGGTTAATTGAATGGTATAAATTTAATATTGCAGTTTTCATGGCAAGAAACACTGTTAAACTGCAACTAAGAGTATAATAATTAGAAAAAAGACACAGCAGTAATAAAAGTTCCTAACAAGTAAATGATCATTTGCAGAAAGAAATAATTGACCAGATGGTCAAATTAGCCAAAGAAATAACATTAGCTTAGAAGACCATATTTTGACAGCAACAGGATTCATATTAAAATAAAGTTGTAAAATAATGCAGCTTTTATAAAATAAACTGAATTGTCAGCTCAGAAACAATTGTATTTCAGATATTTTTTGTAAAATATTGTCAAGATATTTTTCATATCTTGGAAGAATCATATTCTTAAATTCTAAGTCATTCCCACCAGGCTGTACCAGACCATATCTGATGGCCTCCTGTGACACTGAACAAATACTGCATTACTGGACCAATGAGCTGTCGATGTTACTGTAAAAATGACACAGGGTTCACAAACCCCATCTATGGTGGTTGTTCTCCATCTCAGTGGGCAGAATATTCTTCTGTGACCCTGTTATTCATAACAGATTAATGCAGGCTAGAAAGGAGATCATTATGACAAACTTAAAGTAGCTGCTCTGGGTCCACAATACCTGTCAACAGATGTGTTTCTAATTTCTGACTGAAGTCACTGTCCTGCAGCAGTGGAGTACCTTTATGTTTCATCTCATGTAGTAGATAGGTGAGATATACCTAAGAAACTAGTGAATGGTTGTCATAGTGCGTGAAGGTAAGCATGTGTGAGAGTCTTTGCAGAATCAGGACCCATGAGAAATTTACCTTTCTAGATGATAAATTTTATAGCTATCAGGTATTCCTTAAGGATTTAGAAGACCATCATTGTAGATGCATCTATTTTTAATCCCAAATTTTCCCTATCCCAAATGGTTTCAAATACAGGAATTGTTACTGACCTATCATCTTCACTGCTAATAACTGCTGATTTTGTAACACACTTCATTAACTAAGTTTACAGATTTGGCAATAAAATTCTATCTGAATTTCTGGTCTGCTTTGAAGCAAAAGCATCAGATCAAGCATGGAAACAACAATTTGAATAATGGAAAACTATTATCTCAGCTACATCAGCTGAGCAAACAGCGCCATTTATTCCAAGAGTGTAACATCAGTTGAGGAGAAACACTTCTCTACTAAAATCCCCCTGTGTTGTTAATATACAAAAGTAAAACAAGAATAAACTTGTCCTAGTCTTCTGAGTAGTTAGTTGTGGTTTTTTTATTGTCATTATCTTGAATATAATGTTTGCCTATCAAATATGCTTACATAAAATACATGAGATCCATTTACTCTATCTAAAGACAGCACATTAAATTGTAACATTTAAATGGCATAATTTAAATTTTATACCCAGAGAGTATTAAAATGGTGGGACATCAATAGTGCTGACAGATAATTTGAAATGTCTAGGAGGAGCCTGAGTTCCACATCTAAGCGCATACCTTCTGAAATGCAGGTTCTATGAAAATATTTCAAGTTCAAAATGCTACCTGGAGAAATCACAAATCACCAGTCACACTTGGAAGTCTTGTTTGCAGGATTCCTTCCCAATTTCAGAATGTCACTGTCCAGTAGCTGCTCAGAAGAGAGTACTATTCCCCCCGCTCTTTTCTCAAACACTTTGGATAATGTTGTAGGACAGAAGAAAGCATGTAGTGTTACAGACTGAGCAGATTCCTTCTCATGACAGTGTCGACTTAAGCTTTCGGAGAGTCTTCACAGCAAAAACTTCCTTCATTTACCAATTTTAATTAATAGAGCCTTTAGGTTTCTGATAAACATCATGTACTACAATAAAAAGGAATGTAAAAGAGGAAGAAAACAAATCAATTTATCTGGCTATATGCCTTGAAGTACCTTGAGGGAAAAGTGACATTTCTTACTAATAACCAGTTGTATAAAGCAAAAAAAGTAAAGTGAAAATCATTTAAAACAAACAAAACTGTGGAAAACGTATGTTACAATTTATTTTTCCATTCCTGGTAGAGACAATAAGATGATCTACATTTCATTTGTTTCCTCAAATTATTTGAGAATATTTTAACCCTCCCCCCCTTATTTAGTCTAACAGCGTATGTGAGAGCATCCAAAACCAGAAATAAGCTGTATGTGGGACAGTAGAAGGGTCCCATCTCCTCTCATATTCTTACTTTCTCTTTTAGATGGATTACTTAATCTGTCAACTGCTATTCTTGTCTTTTATGTCTTTCTATTTTATGTCTTTCTTGCCTCCTGTGGGGTCAAGCCCATAAAAAGATAGCATGGTAACTATGATGACTTGAGATATTTCCTGATGGAACTTAAAAAGCTAAGAGGTAAAGCTAAGTCTGGTCTGAACTTTGTTAAGGAAGGCAACAGAGGATTGCAAGTCAATTTGTATAGCACTTACTTAGCATAATATGATCCAAACCAAACACATTTTTGTAGGCAAAATAATAGTCTCTTGCTTTATCATGCTTTATTTTAATCTTCTAGGGAACTTACTCTTCCCCTTCTTCCTGGGGACTAGGGAGAAAGACAACTATTCCACTGAACCACATAATGGAAGAAAATGCTTTGGGCCCATATTTTTGGCTGGCAAACCTAGGAATGTTACCAGACACATCAAATATGTTCTGCTGAGGACACCAGGGTTCACCTGTAAATAAAAAGTGTACAACCTTTACAATTATTTTTATTTTTTTTTTACCCCAAGGCTTCCAGGTATTTGTCATCCTGGTCATAGTTACTGCTCTGTGTATAAGGCAGTGCTAATGAAAGTCAAGAGGTAGCACTGAGGTGATCTGTGTACAGTATCTATCTCTATATGCAAAAAATGAAGTCAATTCTCTTACAGATTTATTTTGTTGTTCCATCCACCCACACCTAGTTTTGAATCTTTTGCATGCTAAATATAATTACTGAGGCTTTTGCATTGATAAGGCATATTTTAAATTTGTATCCTGTTACATTTTAAAATATAACAGGAGTGAAGGATTGCATAGCCAACTGGCATGATATCCTGTTACACATTATGTTCATATTTATTTGAATGAAGAAGAATAGCAAGATGGAATTAAGCAAAGAAAAAGCCATCTGTAGTGGAATGAGAGGCACATAAAAGATAAGAAAAACTTAAGTAAAGCTAAGAATATCAGTGATTTGTCTGCTCTTTCGATGATTTTGAAAAGAAAACTTTTTTCAAGATGAGCTGCTTTACTTGCATATTGGCTTCATCAAATACAAAGGTTTAGATCTCAGCGTAAATGAAGAAATGCCTCAGTGTACTTCTGTCCCTGTGTAACATCTAAAGTAACTATTGTTAATGGTGTTTTCTTCTAATACTTTGTTTGCAGAATTGCTTTTCAAACATTGGCAGTGGACACTACTCTCCACTGGAGCCCTAAAAATTTTGAAATGACTCCCACTGCTAGCAGAATTTTTAAAGGTCATTTGTTTTAGATATCATGAAGACCAGCAAAATGATTTATGAACCACTAGCCTGTATCAGGACTGAAAATGTGGGAATGGAGAAAAGTATCCTAGAGAAGAGAGCTTAAACAAAGAAAGATAGGAAGAAAATGCCTCTCAGAACAAAGACAGGTGCTTGGAGAAATGAACAAGGGATCTGAGAGAGCACTAGGAGAGTTGCAAAATTATTTGTTTAATTATCTTCTGGTGATTCATATGAAATAATTATGTCTGGAAATTAATGAAAGGGGATTGATTACCTTCCAAGAAAAGACAAAACTTCAAAAAGAGAAAAGGCTTGTTGGCCAATCTACGAGTTCCAGCATCTTGCAAAGAAAGTTACATTAAGATGTGGTTACAAAGTCACCAAAGACTGTGTCATGGCATCTATAAGGAAAATGCATATTCATGTATGCATGCATTTGCCAGCAGTATTTTTCAAGACAAGAATATATGAATACTTCAAAGTTGTTTTGTTATTTGAAGCCAAGAACCTGTGTTTGCAAGGCAGGACCAACTGATAAGAGGAGTTTCTAATTATAATAACTGTATTATTTGTCCACACTTACTGTATTTTGGTTTACATTGCAGAACAATCTCTGATTTTTTTGTTTTGTTAGTGAAACTAAATCTGAAGATGCACTCCAAAAATGGAACTACTTCAGGTATTACCTTCAGTTCATGGGGCCAGACGAGCTATACTGAGTGTTGCACATGGCATGACCATCTGCAGATCCAGTCCACTTGTATGGCACTTCTTACTAATGTAAACATATCCAGAGGGTATGAGAAAGGAAATACAAAGGATGAATAGCTGTGAACTTTAACAACTCTTACAGCATTTTAGTTCACAAATATATTATTGTGAATGTTTACTTCTTTTGAATTGACTTCAAAGGAGAAGATGCAGAATCATTACTAACTGCAGTCCCTCTTTATTCTCCAAAGAGGATAAATTCTTCCTTCTCAGCAAAGCCTAAAAGCATTCCATAATAGTAAGTCAAAAGCAATGCCCTTATAAATAGAGAATTCTTACACTAGTGGAGAAATAAGGGGGCTTTCAAACGTAAAAGATCAAGAACACAGTCTCCACAGATACTTTCCAATACATTCATCATTACTGAATTATTACATTCTTGTTTGTTTGTTTGTTTGTTTGTGGGGTTTGTTTTTTTTGTTGGGGTTTTTTTGGGGGGGTTGGGTTGGGTTGAGTTGGGTTGTGTTTTTTTATTAGTTTTGTTTGTTTGTTTGTTTGTTTGGGTTTTTTTTTGTTAAAGCAGAAACACTCCCTCAAATATCATGCCTATCTTCACATTCCCCTAAGCTGGTCCTTGAAAATGAAAGCCTGGCCAGACAGGTTGCCATTCATTTTAGGTACCTTAAAAATTTTGATAGTTTGCTGAATTATCTCTTCATAATCTTCCTTCCATTTTGTAATTAAGGGTGATCAATTTTTTTATTATTATTCTTTTGTTAAATACCAACAACATCTAAAAGCACACACCTAAATGGTTATGTTATTTTCATTTGATCTTTTATGAAAATTATATGTAGTACTCTTTTAAGGCCAAACAAGGTTTATAAAAGTTTTCTAGCACCTACCTGCTAGCTGTTTAGTTCTTCCTAAAGCAATGTAAAGGGTGCACATACTGAGGTGAGATACTTCTTCCATTCCCTCCTGACTAGGACCACCCTGACTACAGTAAAGGCCACAAACAGAGCAAGTAATGTTTTTTGACTATAAAGAACCAATATCCCTTTGACAGGTGGCTAAAAAGAAGAAATGTAACTTTAGACTATCTATCATCTCCTGAAACATATATTTGACATTTCTTTATACTTCTATGGCAACATTCTCAAAAGTTTTTATGATGTCACTTAGCCATAAGAATTGCAATTACTGTGCTTTCCAACATGAAACATCTTGGAAATCCCGCTTTATCATCCAAGTAAATTTCTCTTCATTCCCTTGAAGCATCCTTTAATCAGCATAGTTTATTACCAGGATGACATATGCCATGAGAAAAAAGAGTTTGCTCCTACTGGCATGAGAAGGAGGGAATGAGAAAGAAGGTGTAGAATTATTCCTTTTAACTTCATGAGCTTGAAAATAGGCTCATTTCAAAGGAAAGACTAAATGGATGTGAATAAATGCTTTCAAAAGTTACGATAACATGTTACTCAGTTCGTATTTGCTTACACTGCCTACCATATTCAACAGTCTCATTTGTAAAGGTATGCTTTATTTACTCACTTGAGAATAGCGTAGTTTTAGATTTTTTAGTATACGTATCTTTGGTACAGGCAGGTTATAAAAGGTCTCTGGCTGACTGTTTTATTCTGTAGGAGTAGGAAGAGGAAAACAATAAATGTTGAAACATTAAAATATTAAAAAATATTATTCATTATTTTCTCTGATTTTCTAGTCATCAGGTTAAATTTTATTTTTACCTATCTTTCTCAGAGGGATCATACTTTGCCAGCTTTCATCTTTTCCTGTTGAAATCTGAAGATACCATTCACCACTAGCAGAGACACTGCCTTTTCCTGCTAAAGTTTTCTTTTTTTGTGCTTTCACCTTTGGCTTATCTAAAGACAGAGGGGGCAGAAACTGAAGAAAATCAACACAAGGGATGCACTTAAGGAGCAGACCCCTCTCTTCTTTCATGGACTAACTTCTACATTAGAAGTAATTTCTTGAAATTGCACCTTTATACTACTACTACTACTACTACTACTACAACTATTCTTCAGTGTTGGAGAAGACCCAAGAATTATTATTCTTTTTTAAGAAAAAAAAGGCCATGGAGTATAAAAGAACTCTGAACATTTAAATATGTGAAGCAGGAAATACTCTGTGTTGTAAAAAGGTTGTCAAGTCCTCTTTCAATTGCTGCAACCAAAGGGGCAACTAAGTCTTTCACTGAGCGACACAACAAGCTATTCTTTCCTGAGCTGTGAATTCCTTTCAGGCCAATATAAAGGCAGTTAAAATGTAGATAATTCAACTTCTTCTCTTGACTCGAAGTGTTCTGCTCTTCATTCCCTCCAGTCATTAACTACAACAGCACAACCATCTTTCTAGTTTGCTCAAAATGTCATTATGGTTGGATGACCAAGAATCTGCACAGATCCACCTACACTGGGTCAGTAGATGCTGTCCTTTCTTTAGGAACTAGATGGCATGTGTTACATTTAGTGTATGAGGCATCAAATACTAAAAATCCCATTATCCCTGTTAAAACAACGTCATTCCTTTCCAGATCCCACCTGTAGCTATTTTCAACCCGACAGTTGTACTCTACTTGTACAGTGAAAAGAAAAAGCTTTTTAAAATAACTCCCATGCTGTTACTGATCAACCCTCAAGATCCTGTTACATCACACATAATCAACTCTGTAGCTGTTGCATATTTTATTCCTATTAGAGTCTACAAGAAAGTCATCCAGTGTTACTAAGGTTCTTACCTACCTTGTCAGCCTTCATCTTTTCCCATTGAAATCTGAAGATACCATTCAGCACTAGCAGAGACACTACATTTTACTATTGCCAAATATATACTCTTTACATGTTATAGTATTTGTCTTACCTGGGTTGTGTTGGAAAAACCCTTATTGCAAGAGCTCCACAACATGCAATAGGCTTACCAGATAGTATGTTTGAAAACTGGAGTGTTTTGGACCTTTTGCTAAAGGGCTGGCTTTCCTTCTGATGAAACAAGATATATTCCAGTCCCAATACAGAACATTTGTGGAAATAAGCAGCTTTAATAAAAGAGAAAATGCAATAGTGTATGCACCTAAATGTTCATGATGACTTTGAAAGGATTTTTTTTCCAGCAAAATTTAGGACAGCTATTTATTTTAGCCAAACACACTTATCCATCTTTAGATAAAAGATGACTCCTATACATGACTCAACCAGGAAATGCCCAATGTGGTTTTCAATAGATCTACACTCAATGAAAAATCATACCAACAGGTTCATCTCAGGCAAAAAAGAAAAATAAACAAAACATGATCGTGCTTGCAACTGTCATCAAGAATTGCTTTCATGACACTGACTTCACCATCTGAAACCATATATGCATGTCTCAGCAACCATGATTCTAGTGCTTGTGAACTCTAGTTTCAGCTTCTTAAGGGTATTGAAGCTCAATTATGTTTTTAAAAAACTCTATGGCACAGATGAGCCATTTCATTTTACCATTATCCTCAGTGTTCCGGAAAAATAACTTCCGATTAATAGCCATTGAACAGCTCAGCTTTCTTTAATGACTCATTAAGCCATTGCAACTCTGCAATCTCATTTTTCTAAAACTAGACTCCTGCAAAATTGCATAAAAATCTTTATCTCTCCACAATTTAGATGTATGTAGAAGACATTGCACATTCCTGTGCTACCTAATATTATTTTCAAAGCCCCATTTTTCATACATCTAAACAGATGTCTGTCTTTTTCCTCCTAATTACATTCCTTAGCATCAGCAGCAAAGCTGTTTCTCTTTTTATACTTAGGGAAGTAAATAACTGTAGAGTCTAAGATGTAACTGTATGGTGACAAGATAAATGTTGACATATTAATGGAAATTGCCGCAGATGTTTTTATCTGTGCTTTGAATTGATTACTGTTAATGACAGCAAAATTAAATGTTCATTTGACCGAAGCAAAGAACATGTACACAGCCCTTTTGCACAACTACTAGCCTAGTTTCTGGTTCCAGAAACTATGTAGTTGCACAGTATAAAGTAAAATGGCATCAGGAAGGACAATGTCAAAGTGCCTCAGTCCTCCTCCATATTCAACAGTCTGAAAGTTCTCTGATGAGTGATCAGTTAATGCAATCTTTAAAGTACCAAAATTATTCATGAATTCTCATGTTTAATTATTATGAAAAATTTGAGAGTGCCGGACACCAGACTCCATGAGCAAACTCTGCTTTCAGTGCAGGATAAGTGAGAAGAAATATCTCACCTGAAGAGTTTAAGCTCATTTTAAGTCCCTCATATCTCTCATCTTTCTTCCTAGATCAATAGTCCAATGTAGTCCTAACTTTGCCTTTTACAAGCTTCAAAATTAATTACTGAATCTTTCACAATCTTTCCTGTAAAAGTCATCAGCCATTTTCTCCAAAACCACACCAGCATCCTTGTTTTACATATCCAAATATTTCTTGCAGCCCTTTACTCTCAGAGTAGGGTAAAGAACAGCCAGGCTTATTCAGACAATCTCCATGTGTTGTACTATGGCACAAATGGCTGACAAAGAACAGATAAAATCTAGGGAAATAATTTACAATACCTGTTGCTAATGCTGTACCAGTCTCCAGGTATTTTTATGTCAAGGCTCTCCAAGGCTTTCACATACCACATCCCCACAGTCTCTTCTGTGGATTTCTTGGGCATACAAGTGCAAATGTATGCAACTTCTACCATCTACAGTACCAACAGCTGTAAGCAGTAGGCTATTGTGCCCATCTCTTCAGATCATGATTGCTGATGGTTCCTTCTACCCTCTAGTGCTGGAGAGTGAGCCCTTTCCAAACTTGGTTGCAGACCCTGTAGACATATACTGTGCTATCTAAATTTGAGGACCTGATCTAACTAAGACAAGATTTACCGGCTAAAATTAAATACTTCTGTTTCCTCATAGGATCTCAGCTGTCATTGACATGAGCAGTAGTTAGTAATCACAGACTAGCAAGTAAAGGACCAACTATTTGAAATGAGCCTTTTCCTGATCTTTGCACCATGTCACTTTCCTTGATGCTCACACATACGGAAGAGGATTTATTTTAGTAAAAGGGATTTTTGTTTCCTGCCCTGGGGTTCCCTTCAGGCAAATAAAATCAAAGTGAATCTACATGGGGTTTTTCTTGGGTTTTTGTTCTTAAACTTGCTTCAAACGTTTCTATAAATAGCAACTCTGGTAATACAGCACAGAGCTCAGAGGTAGCCAACATTTAGTAGTGTGTTAAGACAACACATAATTACACTGAATTATAATTAACTCCTTATTTATGCAATAAGGAAAATCTGGCTATTTCTAATCATTTCAAGACATCATAGGTATCATGGAGATGCTGGTTGCCACACTGGTGAAGGGATAAGAAAGGATGTAACATCTGATATTTCTTGGGGAATTCACTCATGCCTATGCTATTCTGCTCCTTCCTCCTTAACAAATGGAACACAAGAGCTCCCTGCTAGCAGACTTAATGTATCTGTATCCTCTTTCATGTCTACATCATCACTGTTCATTTCCAAACATACATTTTCCTTCTCCAGGAGACTAAAGTTAGTATGTGATGAATAGACTGATAAACAGTGGTTATGAGATTGATCTAAGCTGCTTCCAATATTCTCCTTTTTTTCTTCATCCTTCTTCACAGAATCATACAATTGTCTAGTTCCAACCCCCCTGCCATGAGCAGGGACACCTCCCACTAGACCAGGTTGCATAAGGCCCCATCCGACATGGTTGGAACACATCCAGTGATGGAGCATCCATAGTATCCCTGGGCAACCTGTTCCAATGTTTCACCACTCTCATAGTGAAGAACTTCCTCCTAATTTCAGATCTAAAACTACCCTCTTCAGGTGGTTTGTTTCTTTAAAATGTTTTTCTCTTTATGGATTCCTTCAGTGATCAGGCACTTAAAGTCAAATATTTTTTCTATTTATAGAAAAATCCATTTCCATTTATGTTGTACTCAGTGTATTACAGAAAGGAACAAACCTAGGGACGTATGAAGGTTTGTTTAGTAACAAATCCATTCTTTTCTATGTAACATTTTTCTACAATCATTAGTTTTCTTTTAAATGGTAAATTCAGCATAGGCTTGAAATCTCCCACAAGTCTCTACTCACCTCTGTTGCAGGTAGGAAATGTTCATTGTCTAAACTGCTTTTAAAGAGTGGGAAGACTCCTATAGCCTCCCTGTTGCTTAGCAATATCATATGTAAGTTCTCATCTTTGACAGTTACAGGAGATTCCCTTGATGGAGTTTGTTCTCCATCTGAATAAAATTTCAGTTATACTTTTAGCTTCAGATTAGAGGGAAAAGAATATCAGGAAGACACTCCCCTGCCATGGAAAACATTTTCATAGCTTGCTTTTGAATATAAGTAGGAAAATATGACTAAATCAAGCTTTAGGAAAGAAGAGAAATTCCAGCCACTTTCAGTATTAATGTTGAAAAAATCCCTTCAAACCCCACCTTAAAATACTTCTTCAAAAAAAAAGTAATTGTAAAAGAACCAGTTCCAAATAATCAGATAATGGGTTAAGTCTGCAGCTTTTCACCTAACCATTTTAGTGTCAGTACGTTCTTTGTTAGTTAATTTGCCTGTTGTTTTGTACTTTGGGAAAGACCAGCACTTGTGTGCATGTGCTCGGTAACTAACCTTGCAGGGTTAGAGAGGGGGATCTGCCAAGAATTATCATGAAGTATCTGATTTGTTTCTACAAGAACATTACCAGAACACTTTTTAAAGGAAAGGAAAAAGAAAATATATCCAGACAGGATGACCACATTTGCAACAACAACAAAAAGTCAAAATAGTATTCCAGATGGTCAGCATTTCTGCTACTTTTTATCTACTAATGCAAAATTATGGGTTATGTGAAAAACAGATTTTGTATTTCTTAGGAACATGTCCAATTCCTCACTTTTTTAATCAACTTTCCATGAAAGACCAACACAACATAGGTGATGAAATATGAAATGTGTCTATTACCAAATGCTGAGTAGAAATTCTAACACCTAATGAACATCCCACTACTTAAAAAATACATGAAGATCATTTAGTAGTTAAGTTCTGTTTGCAAAAAAGAAAAAAAGAACAAGCCACAAGTGATGAAATGGCAAAATTCTCTCTTCCATTGTATTTTACACTTGACTTTAAGACTGCCAAAACATAAGAATGGGAACTGCAAGACAATTCACTTTCCATAGCTCACATATCTCAGTTGTGGTGGTTTGTGGTCTTTTTTTCAACAGAACAGAAGGAGAGACTAAAGAAAGAGCTGTGAGTGTGAAGAAAAAAAAAAAAAACCCAACCAAAAACCAAACCAGTCAACCAAAAAAAAAACCCTAATAAAAACACCCATGCTCACATTTAACGAAAAAAAAACACTTCGAAAAAGATAATTTTTCTTCTGGAAAATCTTTAGACAAAAAAAAAAAAAGTAATATGAGAATCACAATCTCAAACAAAACAATAGTTCCTCAACTGACACTTGGTCTGTGGATGATTTTTCACATTTAGTGGTCCTGTATTTACATGACATTTCTCTAGATGAACAATAAGGACTTTAATGATTGTTGTTAGAAGAAGAACAGTCCACATTTGCACATGCATCTTTTCCAGAGCAAATTCCTTCCTTTTGTATACAGTTGTATTTCCAACAGTATTGCTCAGATGAGTAGAATAAAACAGCTGGTAATTCTTATGGCTGCATTGGACCAACTAGATACCTAAAAAGACACCCTGACAATACAGTGAAGAGACAGGGACAGATGAAACTATTAAAACAGTAACTATCACCCAACTTCTAAGTCAAACTTTTTTTTTTGTCATTTGTAGAGAAGTATTTGAAGGAATGAAGAAAAAGCCTCTCATCCTCACCTGAACTTCCTATTTAAAAATGTTTAGACTTAAGCATCAAATACTATGTTTAGGAGGCAAACAATTATGTAATCTGTATTAGTTTTCCTGCTTAATATCTGAAACACATAGACCTGCAGTGCCCGTTCAGTACCCTATAGCTTTATGCTAAAATAAACTTAGTTGAAACATAAGAAGCCAGCAGTAAATTCTCAGCTCCACTGACTTTAGTAAATTAATGTTTTCATTTATAGCTTTCATAGTGAAAACAGTATTAAATAAATATAAGTAGGGAATCAGTGGCCAAATGTGCTGAATTGTATATTCACTATAGCTAAATGTGCTAAATGTTTGATGAAGGATATAAATAATTAGTAACAAGAACATACATTTAAAAAGTTTCCTCTACTCAAGCATGCATATGTCTGAAATATGAGTTCAGAATGCACAATGTGCTTTTTTTGCTCTTTCCCTTCCCCAGCACTTTGTGGGACTGACCAGGGAGCCATGTTCTTTTCCTGTGCCTGTCAAACAGGCCGTGGCCTATCATTTTACTGTGTGCTCTTCAATACCCTCAACTATAACAGGGAGTTACTGATGTTCATTAACTGCTCACCAGGGCTTGTCTGTAGTGGAACATTACATAATCCATTCATTCACATCTTTGTTAATGTCATTCTTTCATAGGTGTAACACATAGACTTACTCCCACAAGCCTCTTCATTTACCTACTCGCACTCAGTCTTCTAAGTTACTTTTAATAATTTTGGGCCTGATTTGGGAAAATATAAATAAATTATTTTAATTAGTAAAAAGTATGCATGTGCACATGAATACTTATAGAATTGGCATTACAAAATTCACTACCAAGTGTCATGGAGCTATCCTGACAAAAAGCATATTTTAAGGACTCACATAGAAGAGAGGCTGTAGACAGGAAAATATTAAATGCACACTAAAGTAAGCTCAAGTGCATGTGATAAAAATAGGGAAACTATCATGTATTTAGCAATCTTCGCATTCAACCTGCAATGCAAACACTAACTAAAGTGTCTTAAACCTTCTAGCATATAAAGACCCTAAAAGAGCTGCATATTTACCATAAGTTACTATCACCTCAATCTGGCAATGACCTTTTTAAAGACAAAAAGGGCACATATTGAATAAGCTGGGTTTTTTTGTAAATTTAATAGTTCCAGAAATTGCATTTGAACTTTAAGAGTGCCAATAAACCTCGGCTTAAGAAAAATATCCTTAACCAATCTCTTCTTTTTTGTTGTAGTGAGGATGGACTGGGCATACACTCAGACTGAAAGACAAATAAGGAAATGCTATACAAAGGAGATGTTATTCTTACCAAGAATGCTTGTTTCTTTCCCATTTATTTTGCTTGCCTACAACTGAAGTATGTTCCTCTATGTCAGACTACTCTATGGGAATACTTCAGGTCCTGTAAAAAAACAAGGGGGGGGTTCTGTACAAGTAAAAAACCTAACACTTCCCCATCCTGAATGCAAAATACTTTTTATGTCTACAGGGATCATGATTAGAGATGTGACTGCAGTATCATTCTATACAATGACATTTGATGCTGAAATCCATAGTTAGTGGTTCAGACTTACTCTTTACGGACTTTCCAACTACGGTAAATGATATGAGATATTGGTCAGTCTGTTAGGTGATAAAAATGAGGTGAATGAAATATGGCCAGATCTGTAAGCACTCTTGCAGTTAAGAAGAATTAAAAAACCTTTACTTTTTTCTTTTTCTGCCTAAACTCAAACAAAAATCTGATAATGAAGCTTACAGTGATACATAGAGTACAATCACTTCTTACCTGAGTGTATGCAACCAGACATTAAACCTCAAAAGCTTTAGGAAAGGTTAAAATTCCTCATAAGATTTCTATCTTAATATGTATATTTAGAAATCATAGATCAAGGCTGAATCATTTTATAATTTTAAATCACAGAAGAATGAAAAAGACTTTAGAAACAAAGATGCATCAGAGAACAGATGCACAAAAAAAACCTTACAGTAATATTTGAAAGAACAGTCTAAATAAAGAAACACAGTTAATAAAAAACCTTTAGATGCATCATGCCATCAGTTCCTTTATTAAAGAATATAGTGAAGAGTAATACCAAAACATTTTTACCTTATTTAATGAAGAAATCCTTTTTCATAATGTAAAAAGACAAGAATAACCTTCACTAAAATAGCACTTCCATAAATAGTGCTAAGATGCAGGGGTTGGGTAGCAGGGGTGGGGGATACCAATGATCTGTTTTGCTTTTAACAAGTACTAAAATTCCTATTAACATCATGTTGGTGTCTTTGTCTCATTAATAGGCTCAGTAAATTGAAAAGGTCGTGGAGTTTGCTCATGCCTTGGGGAAGCCATTTCACATGTGAAGGATGGTTGTGAATATCAGAGGTGAATAAAGGACAAAATATATCTATTTCCAGTCAGCCAGAACATATTGTAAGTAAGCAGCAAAATTTCACCTGAACACTGCTGAGCAAGAAAAGCATTGAGAAAAAACAAAGAAGGGCAAGAAGGGCTACGAAATTTCTAACAATCATCTATTTTGCACCGGGGAATGTGTCCAAAGTATTTCTATCTTGCCAACTCAAGAAGTGCCCAAGTTAACACAAAGAAAGTACAGTAACAGGGATAATATATATCCAACAGTGTCTGTGATTTTCTCTGCCCTCTGGAGAGAACACACTGGAGGATTTTTTATTCAGCTTAATTCATCTCTCCCTGATTCATGATAAATCCCAGGCAGCAACTTGAAACAAATCCTCAGCCATTACTAGCACAAAATGTTTAATACCATGGATGGAGCACCTTATTTACACAGGGGTGGACACCCTGAGGCCTAGAAATTCACACAGTGCGAAACAGACTCTAAGCTTAGCAGCACTGTACATGTCCCTTAGCTTCCAGACATCCCAAACAGTCACATACTAACAAATGTACCAAAGCGTATGTCCCCACCAGTAACATATGACATTACGGATAAGACTGTCAAAAACTTTCTAAGTCTAGATATTTATTCATGGGATCCATCTTTGATGAACAAAAGTACAAATATATCCATTTCCATCTCGCAAGTATGCCACACAAACTAGCAAAAGGTATTTATTTAGTCTGTATGTTGTACAAAGCTCTGCGCCAGTTTTGCAGACAGGTGTGCTCTCTGCTGACAACATTCTAGCAAAACTGCTCTGAAACTTCATAGCAAAAGTACTCTGACACTTCATTCCATTCATTTGAATTCTATGAGAGCACTTACAAACACACTTGTATCCTCTTCATAGTCCTCAAGTGGCAGAAAATTTTCTCAAAGTTTCACAAGTTTATTAAGTCTTTTGAGTAACTTCAAGGACTTCTGACCTTACAAGCGCTTTCAGTTTCATGTGATCAATTCAGCTATTATCTCATCTGAACAAGTTTCTAAAGACACCTGAATAATAGGTTGCTAGATAACATCTCAAACCACTATATTGATTTTTTTATTTTTTTTTAATATTATCATGGGTATGCAGCATATCCATAATAGTTTAAAAAATACTGAATATTTTATGATATTTCACTGACACCACTATCTTGGACATTCTTCCTCCTAAACTCCATCCTTTCTCAGGACAAGGCCCTTGAAGCATAGAGGAAGTTACACTTTTCACTGTAACTAGGATTCTTATTGCAACATATGCAATTAGAAGACTTATGTGACCTGACATCCTGCCTCCTGATAACATCAGATGAATGTTGTCCCAGAGAAAAAACTGAAGCAGACTGGAAGAAATTAATGTAATTCTCCATCTAAGAATTTTTAAAAAGATTGAAATGTATGCTTGAATAATCACTTGAAGCCCCTGGAAAAATGGACTCAGAAGTTAGGCTTTCATCCTTTCTCCCACTTTGTAAACCAACATGTATTTCAGCTCTCTCTCATATGAACAAAGTAAGCAATAAAGAAACTGACGATACTCAAGGTCCTTGGCTATGAGAAACCATGACTCATTGCTTTCTGAAAACAGCTACATAGGTTTTCCATTTATCTTTCAGGTGTGTTAAAATACCTATCTCTTGAGGAATGTAAACCAATCAGACTGCATAGGAAACTTTGTGAACTGAAGCAAGTTCAAGGTCAAACATCTATATTTTAATGACAATTCACCTTCTGTGTATGATCCTGAATGACAAAACAAAAAGCAGAAGCAGCAAAGCTTACTAAGACAGATTCCTTATGAATAGTTGTTCTATTATTTAAGATTATTGTATCTTACACAACTTCATTAATGCAGAGTAAAAAATCTGACTACAACATCCGCAGTACTTACACTATGATCAGTACATTCTGCGCTATTCTTAAAAAGAACTGACATCTGCTTATTTTCTTCTGACATCCATTCCACTACTATTCATTGCACAGAACTTTGTAAAGATAATGCAGACTTGATTTCCTACTAAATAAGTTCCATTGTAACATATTATTAATTCATACCCTTAGAGCCTGGAGCTGCATTTCCAAAACTAAGGAAGTTTCACTGCCCATTGGCTTCACAGGTCTGCCAGATCTACTGTCTTTTATTATCTAATCATAAATCATGCAGTTAACTTTTACCAGCAATGCATTCTCTTTCCCATATTTTTACTTCTATGTGCTGATTTCTGTTCATGACCTCTTTTTCCTCCCTTTCAAGTCTGCATAGGTAGTCTAGGTAAATATTCCCCATGTGTACTTCTTCCAAGCTCTTCACTTTTTGCTGATTTGTGAAGGGCCCAAATTAAAAACCCACAACAAGGTAATTTTTTTTTTCATTATTAGCTCTGCAGGAGTCCCATATCTGTTACAGAAATTAGCTGCTGAAACAAATAATGCAAATAATGTGCAGTACACCCATGTTATTTGCCTGTAATAACAGTGTAAGCCCTCTGCTTTAAATAGTTCTGGACAAGAATGGATACCAAGAATCAAAGCTATTTATTCTCTGCATCTTTTTTACTTGTAAATCAGAATCTAATTTTTATTCTGTCCAAAGTTGTTTTCACATGTATAGTAACTGAAAACCCTAGGATTTTTACAGAAGCCAGTATTGAAACACTGCCCTGATTTTTGGAGTTGTCAGCAGGCTACAGCTGAATAAGAAGTTGTCTGTTTTGTAAATTAAGCTGTGCTTAATTACAAAACAGTTGTGTTTGCTTCACAAACACAACCTCAAAAAGTGGCATGTAGTAAAATTACTACTATCATCAGAAAAGAAATATTATACACTGTTTTTTACATTTCTTACTTGTATTTTCCATCTTCACAAATAGGTACATAACCTTCTTATCTGTCTTCCTTTTCTATTTGTCTGAAAGGATCTTTTCTTTTTCAATTAAACTATCATTTGGTTTATGTTCTTCCTTGTTTTCCTCTTTTATTGTCTCTCTCTCTGTTGCAAGCTGAAACACAGGAAGTTCCCCCTCAACATGAGGAAAAACTTCTTCACTGTGAGAGTGAAGAAGAACATGGAACAGGCTGCCCAGAGAGGTTGTGGAGTTCCCTTCTCTAGAAACTTTCAAGACTCACTTCAGTATTTTTCTGTGTGGCCTACCCTAGGTGATCCTGCTCTGGCAGGGGGGTTGGACTTGATGATTTTCAGAGGTCCCTTCCAATCCCTACCATTCTATGATTCTGTGGTTCTATGATTCTCCTGTCGCAGTTCTTAATGTAGGTTTCCTCACCTATGTTAACATAATGTTAGCAGGAAAAAACGTATTGAGGATTAAAGCCAGCTATAATACTGATCAGTCACTCCCTTGGCCAAAGCACAAGCACCCCATTTCTTGTCTTGCTTTTTCCTCCTACTGTTTTTTTCCAACAGAGCTGTCTCACTTTGTAGCAGTATTACAAAACTGTTTTTTCTCAAAGGCCATAAACATACCTCTTTCCCGAAGATAGGACAGTGAAAACAGGAATGAGGAAGGAGACACATTCTGCTTGTGGCTTAAAATTTAAGTGTAATAAATGTAAACCATATTATGTGCTTTATGGCACAATACCAGTCTGTAATTGACAAGGTAAAGATATCAGAAAAAAATTATTTTTTAAGATTCTCACTTAGTGGCCTTTTGCTATTAAAGAAGGGTTAGTGTTTGTCCATTTCATGATAATGACATTACTGGTATGCTATGTGAGCCATGTGTAAAGTGCTGTGTAAAGTTCTTTACTGTCATACTAACATTGTATTCAATGAATATTCTCAGTAGTGGAAAGAACATATTCTTTCCTCCCCTTCATACTTCTTGTGCTTATTAAATCACAGAAACTGCAACAGAGAAAGTAATTTCAGAGGTTTTTCCTTATTATAATATAAAGCATTTGTTCCTGTACATTGCATAATGAGGGAATTTCTTATTTTTACAGACAGAAAAGAGTTTATAGCCCCAAAACTCACAAATTAATAGAGAAAATCAAGACCATTTATTGCATATATTCAGTAATACTGTTGGCTGATACCTCTGAGATATTTTACAGGCTCTGCTCTTTCCATTATATGGAAATATATGGGATTTAGTTATACTTTTAAGTAAGATGTGATTCTATAACCACCAGCTACTAAATAGAAGATTTGCGTAAGAGGCAATTCCAGCTATACTTTTTGTGGGGCTGGGGGTAGGGTGGTCTTGAAATTCAAATATTTATGTAAGGGTTTGTATTGTACAAAGGAATGACAGCAGTTGAAGGAAATACAATGACAGTAATTTTTAGCCCTCTGAATATAAATAGATTTATTTTCAATTCATTGTCACTATCACATTATTTAATCATGGAGGTAGATTTTACCACCTACATCAAACAGGCAAATGCCATCTTCAGTGGAAAAGTAAATCCCAGGCATGTATACTGACAGAGCTGGGAATAATGTGTATTTAAGCAGGGCAGGATAGAGAAAAGGAAATAAATTTCTTTTGCTGTACCATTTCAGTATCACAAAATTCTTTGTGAACTTCTTCACTAAAGAATGTTCTCAGACCTTAGTATGTGATCTGGCATACATTTAAACTGTAATCCAGATTGCAGTTAAATAACAATATTAAGTTGCCACAGACAGAAAATAGAAGACACCAGCAGATCATTTCCTGTTATCATTTCAGTAATAACACTTGACATCGAATCAGGGCACAGCCACTTTGCTGAGGCTGCTCTACAGTGAACTTTCTACAGTGGTGCCAAAATAATGTTGCGGAAGACATTAAATCAAACAAAAATATGACAGACATATTTCACAGGCTCTGGTCTGCATCATTTGCAATTTGTTAATCCAAGAATACGGGAAAATAGTTGAACACATGCATAAAGCAAAGAAGAAAACATAATTAAGCTTTTTGTTTGCTTGGTTGGTTGGTTTGTTATATGGTGGTATAAAATATGTGTTACTCTGTGTTCTTATTCCTGGAAATTAATTGCCGATGTGTGTATTTTTTTGTACAGCTCAAGGATAACTCATTATCCAAGATTTCAGAGCCCTTTACTGTTGTGCATTTAATGCAGAAAGACAGATTTTTGCAGACTCCAACAGAAATAAAATTTGTAAGTTAAGTGAAAAGAAAATGTTGTTTGTGTCTTGAAGTAAGGAATAATCTTCAAAATTTTGTGAAAGAGATATCAATGCTGTTCAGACCAGCAAACTCATCAACAGCTGAGCAAGTTATAATAGGCTGTTTCAGGGTGATGGTATTCAGTTTCCAAAACTTTTTGTTAGTATTGAGGCTAAGATACTACAGAAAGATACCAATTATAAAATTAAGAAAATGAGGAATAAATGGCTCAGGTGGCCTGAGATTCCAGTCAAGAGAGGCACACCTGGCTCTCTACATTGGTATCACTCAGTTTTACCTCCTTATTACTTACAACTTGTGCCAAGAAGTAATGCTATAAGTACAGAAGGAAAACCAGACCAATTAATAAATGCAGAATCAAAAGAACCATAAGAGGATGTCTGCAAACTCTTAAACTATCATGAGGACATTCTTTGGTGGTCTGAATTTCCTAGAGTAAATCTTGAACTCATTCTTATAGACAAAATGGGTAAGCCTCTGTATAGCTCCAGAGATTTGCCAATTAGGACATAGTTTACAACGGGACTTCAGCTTCAATCTTATGTGCTCATCATGGAAAAACTGAAAGCAACTAATCTTAGTCAAAGTGAGAGATTTAGTTACAACAGGATTCTTCTTCAAAGAAAATAAACTGGTAGTTCTTTTCTGGAAGACGCTTCTCTATGGAGCCCTCATCACAGGAAGGACATGGACCTGATGGAGCAGGTCGAGAGGAGGGCCACGAAGATGATCAGGGGGCTGCAACACCTCTTCTATGAGGACAGGCTGAGGGAGCTGGGGTTGTTCAGCCTGGAGAAGAGAAGGCTGAGGGGAGACCTAATAGCCACCTTCCAGTACCTGAAGGGAGCTTACAAAAAGACTGGAGAGGGCC
>JAAGNO010028569.1:0-14173 GCA_033439905.1 Ceryle rudis | reverse complement strand
ATTATATTAAATTATACATAGTATTCCTATTTTCTCATATATATATGTGAAATACAAGGAAAATGAAAAGCAAATCCAGTCAGTAACTATTTTTTGCTGTGTTTAACCTGAGTGATGGATGTTCTGATCACTTTAAAAAAACTGATCCAGGTCAGGAATTTAGAAGTTGAAGAAAAGAGAGATAGCTCTCTTGAAAATAATAAAACAAACAAGGAAAATGAAATTAAGGAAGAAAAAAGATAGTAAAAGAAAATGGAAAGAGGCACTATAAGCTATGGGTGGTAGGATTCATGGATAAAGCCACGGTGGAATAAAAAGGCAAAGGTAAGTAGAACAGAAAGATATGACATTTACATATTAAAGTTCTAATTTTGGTAGAAATTATTCATTCTTATCTAATCTTCTCCTGATGAAAGAAAAAAATCCAAGTAATTGTTAAAATCTTTTCTCACAAGTGTTGAAATTTCATGTTTTAGACTGAAAAATGGCAAAACTTGTGTCACGTTATTGCCATATTTTTCTTTTATATTTTGTTTTCTAGCTGCAGTGGAAATGTGTAGCATTTATTTTTTTCCCTTTTTACACAGTTCTTCTGGTATGTAGAATGGAATGTATCTTTTTCTTCCCAAGTAACTAAAAATGTATGCTTAGATTTTATTGTGTGGTGGGAGAAGAGGCAGCAAACTTCTTGATTAAAGTAAGAATTGAGCTAAGTTCTGCAAAACCTATTTGTGAAAAGGTGGCCCTCTGGTACCAGTCCTGTATTTACACAAGTGAGTATTTGTGCCTATGATTTTCTAGTTATCTAATTGTTCCTGGAAAAATGAGATCAGAGAACCTTCTACTGCTTTTGTATTTCAGCTTTTCTTCCATAAGGATACTTAATCATTGGTTTGGCTAACAAGTTTTAGTCACAAATGAGGTACCCCACAGTATACATTAATGATCTAGGCCTCGTATCTCTAGAGGCAGTCAAAAAAATCTCAGCCTCATACATGCAATTCTGAAAAAAACCCCACCGAATCTAAAGAAGGCCAGTTGAAAATCCACATAGTATTTGACCTGGACATATGAAAGGGAACTACCTTCCTGTAGAATTGAAAAAGTGAAGCTTAACCTGAACGTTTCATGAAAACAAGAGCCCCATGAATTGCTAAATATTCTGAGGTTTGGGATTACCTGAAGTGCTCCCTTACTATGAGTATTTGATATTCCAACAGAGAGAAGGTGTGAAGTAGGCCAAAAGACAAAGAGCTTGTGAGAACTGAAAACCAGCAAATAACCTAGTTGCCTTTCTTATTGAGAGCTTTCATCAATAAATGAAGACTTTCAGAACTTTATTATAAAGAATGACAATGAAGTTAAAAGAAAACTCACTGATGTACTTATTTGGAACAGACCAATTCATCTGACTGTAGGGTTGTTCTAATGGCCCATTGATTTTAATGGCTCATTTATTATAGCAAGTTTAGTGGTGAAGGGAGCAGATGAAAATACAATTTTAAAGGTTTAGAAAGAACTCCTTTGTCTTACTGTATACATACTTTTGTCTTGCAAACCAGGCAATTTACAGTTTTAGAATTTGTCCCGGTTTTAGTTTGAACAGAACTAATTCTGTTCAGTGATTTTACTTTTCAGACAAGTCTCTTCTAAGCAACTGCACTTTCTGAAGTTAATGGTGTATTTTGCAGACAGTGTCTGCTTCTAGCAGTGATAATGCTTCATCTTTATAGTTACTACTAAGGATTGATATGCAGAAAGGCTCTTGTTTATACTTGCTCCTGCTCAAACAAAGGTCACTGCTAAATCTTGTGTATAACATTGGGGAATACAGAAAATAAAAGGTTGCGCCTGTGGGGAGGAGCAGACAGGACAAGTGACCCTACACTGATCAACAAGGTATTCCATCTTATATACATTATATTCAGTATAAAGCTGAGGGATTGAGAGTGTCAAGGTGTCTTCTTCATTGACTGGCATCCAAGGAGGATGTCATCCATTCTGCCTTCAGTCCTCATTCATGTGTTCCTGAATCCAGTTCCAGAATCTAGCTCCTGAATCTGGTCCCCATCTGCCACTGAGTCCATGATGGGACTTCCCCCGAGCCTGCTCCACAGCATCAGTGATGACAGTGACATAATTTCCATCAAGGGGGTTGTGTTAGATATTTAGATATTGGGCTTGCATATATTTGAATATATTTTTCATTTTATTGATATTATTTTCATTAAAGCTACTTTCATTTTCTTTTACAATCCCTCTCTCTCCCTTATTCCATTGCTCTTCTCCTTTGAGGGCTTAGGGGTTAATAGAATCTGGTGTTTGTCTAGTGTTCAGCCCAGCCTTAACTCTTGACAGGATTAATAGCTACAGCATTTATATTTCCAGCATGACATTGCATATAAGAAATAATTTTGTTGATATAGAATGCAAGTACCCGGATAAAAAGCGGTTGTATATTGATGGGCTTTGAAACAGTTGCTATGAAATAATGCTACATATTACCCATTTGATCAGCCATAAGTATTTAAAAAATCTTTAGTGAGATTCAGCATTTACAAATGGCATAATTACTTTCTGTATTCCCACAAGGAAACTTAACCTGTATTCAGTACAGGGCTTCAAAATTTACCAGTTGCGGGTGTTTAGTATCAAAGTATATAGCCCATGAAACAATGTGCTAAAATGCACTGTTAGTTATACTCATGTTTGCTTCACTAAAGGCAGATACTATTTTCTCATGATCATAGAATCATAGAATGATTTGGATTGGAAGGGACCTCTAAAGATGGATTGTGCAAGTGTGTTACTAGGATGGAAGAGGGACTGATGTGAGACTGACAGGATATTGTCTCTGCAGGATACCTCTGATCCTTTCAAGCTCTCTTTCATCTTCCCTGACACTGTGTTGTCTGCTCAACTCCTCCCAGTTTCTTAACCTGGCTACATAGCTCCTCAAACAGCTCATACCTCCTGCAGGAAAGATACAAAATTCAAGATTCAACTTTTGAAGTTTATGCCATGTAATCATTTTTCCTCCTTTCTACTTCTCTCTGTACCTTGCAGCATGAAAGAACTCAAAGTCTTTAAAGATTACTTATAAAAATATGGTACATATCTTCTCCCTGAGGTGTTTGTATCAAGGGAGAAGTAAGTCCTATGGTAACTAGACAAGTTACACAAGTAATAAAAAATTGGACATGTGGAACTTCATGTAGAGAACATTCTGATTTTACAGAGGTGAAAAATCACATAATCTTCTATGATATTACTCCTGATTTATTCTATAATTACTGAAAATAAAAATCAATCTATTTTATATTGAGATTTATAGGCAATCTAGTGAAAATTTTCAGAGCACAGCATTGGCTGGCTGCTTATTAAGGGACAGGGACATGAGGACCAAGCATGAAAACATGAAGAGCAGGACACAAGTCTCCTCTGCCAGGGCCCCATCCCACAGCCCTGAGGGTGGAACAAGCAAGGAAGGCCCAAGGGTGGCAGCCAGAGTTAGCCAAGAGTTTGGGTTGCCAGACGGGTTTGTGGTGGCAGGGTACAGATGAGATCAAGCTGGGTCATCAGTCTGCTGGAAAGGGCTTGGATTAATGAAGGCATGGCTGAGGCTGAGCTGGAGACAAGCACTTCTACAGTGTCAGTGGGGCAGGGACTTACAGCCCCAGGCAGAACAGAGCTGAAATGGGCTCCCTGGTTCATGGGTGTGCATGGAGAGGGGCCCCAGGTAAGGTTGGTCAGGTCCAGAAGACATATTGGTGCACACAGAGCTCTGACAAAAGCATTAAATGTTATGTGTGGTATTTTAGGTTGTGAGGCAGCAGAAAGTTAGATTAGATGATCATAATGGTGACTTCTGAATCTAAAATCTGTGGCAAGAACACTTCTTTCAAATGCCTGCCAAAATGCTCTCAGCTACAATAAATACTGAAGTAATTTTAGTCTCTCTTTGGCAAGTAGACATAACACAAGGGTCTAGTTCAGACTGCGTAATTTTCCAAAGTAATTATAACATCTAATTAAGATTTCTATCAATAATCCCAAATACTAATTTAAAAGAATGAGAAAGAGTCTAATTTTACTTTAATAAATTTCCTTGCCTCCTTCATTTTTAGTAAGAAATTTCAGGGACATATGTGCTGCATCAGGCAGAGATTTTTTAATATACAAGATACAAGAGAACCCGCTTTTCCATCTTCAGTAATTAGCATGCTCTTCCTGGGCCCAATCATTTCCCAGTAGCTGAAAGCATGATCAAGCATTCATTATTCAACTAGGTCATCTTGTATCTTCTTCCATGAGGCAAATGGCAGAGCACATTTAACATTCATATGGTTAAACTTTCTCCACACTCACAAAAGGAAAACCTCATACCTTTTGCCTATTAGGAGCTCAGTCTTTGGACCAACAGCATCCTTTGAGTATTGCTTAAGAGCCTGCTGGATGACATAAATCAAATCATGTCAGGGAGAACAACAGCAATTAAGCAACGTGTCTGCTCATATGACAGTTCTTCAGATCATGCCCTGGCCTTTTCCAGTTCATCAGAGTAGATATAATCTTGGGTCCATAGAAAGCATTTTATCTTCATGAGCCTGGTGTTTCACTTTGTTTCCTGCTTCTGCCTCACTGTAGGATGCCCAAGTCTGTAGATATATGATAGTTTTCTTCCCTGTTTCTTGAAGCTCCTTTTAGTCACACATATTCAGATGCTCTCAGCTGGCACAGTCCCTTCTCTTTTCATAGAGTCATCTTACCTTGACAGGAACATAAAGTAGTCGGGCTTCTCAGGCACCCAGAAACACACTTTTTACAACTAGCAAAGAAACGTGAAACAGGATGCATATTTTTACCATTCATCCTGACACTTAAATTTAATTCCATTTGTATGGGTAGGAAAGTGTTAAAGAAGAAATTGCTCATTTTTAACTTCTTGGCTGTACTGTTCATGCAGAGTCAGATCTTTGTATTAACCTAAGAGATTTAATTTCCAAAGCACTCACCACCCAGTGCAAATTTCCACAGACTGCATCAGCTTGTAAGTCAAGCAGCAGCTATCTTACTGCACAGAGGGTGAATTCATATCCTCAAAAATCAAGAAAAATGGTGGAACTGAGGGCAGTACTCACCAGCTACTAATACTGCTGTTAGAAAGACATAAAGGTAGCACAAAAGGTTGTGTTTTCCTCTAAGAAACATGTCACACTTGAAGCATCAGTACTCCTGGTACAAAAGGATGCTTTTGTGTGCAGCTTGTCAAAATCTAAACTTCTACTGTTTGTTTGTTTGTGGTTTTCTTGTGGGGTGGGGTTTTTTGGTTTTTTTTTTGGTTGGTTGTTTGGAGTTTTGTTTGGGTTTTTTTGTTTTTAAAATATATTCAGAAGTGTTTAATCTGTTCTCTTCAGTTAGTCTTCATCTGGACTCAATAAAAACTGAAGGGCTTTCATCAAAGAAACTTTTATCATTTTTATCACTGAAAATAGGAGTTGCTTTAAGACTTATATGCTCTCCATCCTATTTGTTGCAATGTGCATGCACAGTAGCCAGTTGCTGGGTACAGGACCCCATATGCTCTGGTTGAGCCTGGATGGGTCTGATTTTTCAGAGCAGTCTCATTGCTACTGTGTAGCCATAGCCATGGAGCTAGAGTTAGTCATATAGCAATGGGAGGTAGAAACTAGACAGCTATGAGAGCCTTAGTAGTGCTTCTGTTAAGAAAAACAGTATCACTTTTTTAATCTGCAAAGTTTTTGAGGGTTTTCCCCCCTCTTCTTTAAAAGTTACTTATCTGTCTGAGTCATGGAGTAAATTAATTACTGAAAGTATTCAAGTAAATATTCCTTGTAATTAACTATATGTGGGATCTTGGTTGGAAGAAAATGGACACTGTCCTTGAACCACGGAAAGACTGCGAAGGAAGAACGGTGGAGAAAAGTCAATGAAGTAAGAAGATAAAGCAGAGCAAAGTAGAGAAAAACAGGATGTGGTGGGTACTGGGCAAGTTAGATGACAGCCAGTCATGTAGTAGATTTAGGCCATGAACAGTGTGTGGGCTACTGCATGTATCCAAACATCATTGTTGTTGGTATGCATGGTCAGTGAAGCTTGCTCTATATAACCAAGGGATGTACTGGTAATAAAGGTCTTCGTTTTATAACTCCTGTGGAGTTGCTGAAGTCCATTCTCCCCCCACAACTACATATTTTTATATTCACAGGTTAAAAAAAAAAAAAAAAAGGATGTTTCAATCTAGCCAACTGGAACATGATATAAATATTGTCATCAAATTAAAATGCCTTTACAACCAATAGCAACTGTTTGGCCTTATATATGGTCTTGTGCTAGCATAAAACATGATAGTCTTATGATAACATAAAAGAGAAGATTGGTCCTGAGAAAGGAAATAGTAGTATAGGTGCCCAACACACAGAGGTAATGCTCGTATCAAACCATTAAAGCCCAGAAAGCTCAGACTGCAAGAAAGGATCTGAGATGAGACCAGGGAAAGCCATTAAAGAGTTGGTGCATACTCAGGGGAATACTCAATTAGTAGCTCAATTGCTGTTGCTCTAGTGAAGTCAAGGATCCTGGGGAAAGCTATTAACGTGATGGTTCTCCCAAAAACCTGAGTTTAAACAAGAATGGACATTGTGTTTTAAGCCTGTCCTCTGTATATCACACATGGTCATACTGACCACAAATCTCAAAGGAAAGTATCATCACCTTTTATTACCTTTCTGTGAAATCTTACTGAATGCAAAAGGACAGGAGGCCCTGGAGCCTGATGTCTTCTTATGTGCAAGTTACTAAACATCCAGCTTCAAAGCTAGCTGCTCTTCAGTCACCCTTCCACCACATTTCAGCTTGTGTCTATGGACTGTCAAAGCCCAGTGTAACTGAAGTGTGAGCTCCTGTTCTGGTACTCTGTCATTTAGAAATTGAACTGCTTTGTTTTCTAATTGTATCACATAAACTGTCATTTTTCAGAGAGCTCTTTGATTCCATTTCCTCAGTGCCACCAACTGTAAAACCAAGAGACAAACAAACCATTCTATAGATTTATTTTTGTTTGTTTGTTTTAAAGCTATTTAACTGAGTGTAAGTGTACACTGTGAAGGACAGCTATATCCTTTGATTATTCATTTCATTACAGCTGCCTCCATGCCACAAAATAATTACTATTTCATTACTGTTTCATAGCTGCTCCATAGTTTCCTAAACTGCATAGCTGATTAGCAAGAACATCGTGATGCAGTGCCCTAAGCTGTCACTGCCAACTCCAAGCATATAAAGAGACAGGCTCCTGGAAAAAAACTCTTCTGAATAAGCATAATGCTTTTTATGAAGAACAACTTTAGGATCTGATTTTTACTCTGCTATTTGAACTTAAGATTTCCTGCTTTGCAGTTTAGGTCTGTGACTGTGGAAGAACAAAAAAAAAAAAAAAAACAAAAAAAAAAGAAAAAAAGATCTCACCTAAAAGAAACCAAAAAGAAATGCGGTGAGGAGCTGGCTATTGGATGTAGTGGTGGTTTTAATTAGTACTAAGATAGTCATAATTTGATATTGACTGAGCAGTCCATAACATAATACCGTCACTTCCTCTTGCTGAAATGTTTGGGTCTTGTTAAAGAATCATGACATCACAGAAGGTTGACATTGGAAGAGGACCACTAGAATTCATCTCATCCAACTGTCCACTAACGCAGAGCCATCTAAAACCATTTGTCCAGGAACATGTCCAGACGTCTCTGAAGAGGGAGACAACCATTCTGGGCAACGAGTGCCAATGCTCGATCACCCTCACAGTAAAAAAGTGTTATCTCTTATGCTGTCAAGCCCATAATGGACAGAGTACTCCAGGTGTGGAGTGCATTTCTGTTTCTGTAGTGTAGATGAGTAACTCCAAACTTATTGAGCCTGCAGCTCCTACATGGAAATAGAAACTGGTATTTGACTTATATCCATAGCTTTTAGAAAGCTTAATGCCGGGTGATACTTATCTTATGCCTGGATATGCATTTTGGTTTAGCTCTTCATGGGCAGCACACACAACATAAATGAGACATGTGACAGATTATCTGTTAAAGTGTTTTCCTAAATTACTACACCCCTCCACTTGTTTTCCAGTGCCAGTTCTGGTAATCTCACAGTCACAGCTACTTTTCTGTCAGTCTACAGGTAATCTGTTATAGTGTTATCATTGTTGTATTCCTAAAACTAACATGGGTTTTGACAGCAAGTTCCACCTTGTAGCAATCACACTGAAAGGAAGGATGAATGAAGATTATAGTTTATGGTGTATAGATTTATATACACTGTATATATATACAGATGTTTTGTTCTTAACCATGTCTGAAAGCAATGGTCTAAGAATATTTTGTGTGCCTAGAAAAATGCAAAATCCTAGAAAGAAGTATGTTTTATGGAAGCTTGGGTCAGAATATGCGCCCCATAATTAAGACAGCATATTATGGAGGGATAAATTGCACCATTTCTTCTACCTTCTAGGACCAAGAAAACCCATTGTTCATGGTACTCTGCACTGAACCACCCATGTGCCAGTTTGTGTCTATTCCTCAGAGTAAAGTTCATGAAATAAGTCTACTACCCATTATTCCTCTCGCCAGTAAGTATTAAACATTGAGATTTCCATTTCAAAAGTATATTTTATTGCTACGGTGCATAGTTTAGCTCAACTAGGGAACAAGTAAATTTTATTTCCCCACAGTCTGAGCAGAGACATGACTGTGATCCACTGGGAGCTGCTGAGAAAAAGACCCATTTCTCTGCTGCAGGGAGGTTATAGCAGCAGTAAACTGTCAGGATGAAGAGAGATTTGCAGGTATAATATGTCAGTTCACTATTGACCGCCTAAGGTCAGATGAACCTGCTCAGGGTGTGAACATAGTTTCTTATACCATACATAGCTTTGCAGAATGTAGCAAAATCTACTCTGAACCATTGCTTTATTAAAACAACAAATGCTGGACTGATGTTTGATGCTTAAGATAAACAAATCTTCCAGAGATTTTTTTTGCAAAAGACCTTAACCTTCTGCATTATCAATGAAAGTGTTTTCTGCAGTGTCTTGGGAGGCTGTAACAAGTGCTGTCATAGAGGAGCCCTAAATATTGTGTTATTCAGCATACAGGTTCACCACAGCCTGCCTAGGACAAAAGTGACAGAGAAGGTAGGGAAGAGAGTGTACATCGGTCATTTCCTCCCTCTGCCAGTAGCCAAGCTGAATGTCTGCTTCAGCTTCCCAGTTTTTACAAGAGGACACAGCTTATTAACAATTCTAACATCTCTCCTCCCTCAGACTGCAGAAAAGTTCATTTTGTCAAGCCTGAGAAAAGGGAAAATACCTTCTTTTCTAGAAAGGGAAAACATTAGAGAAGCAAAAAGCAACCTGAGACTGCAGCAAGAGTCCCTGTGTCCAAAAGCAGATTTTTGTCGCTGCTATATGAACCCATGTAGACCCTGTAGGCATCCAATACTTGTATCCTCTCTCTCTCTCTCTCTCTCTCTCTCTTCCTCCCTTCCTGTTATGGAGTTTACCAAAAAGGGGCAGAGTTGAACCAACCATAACAAAATAAATTATAATACATTCCAAGAATGTTTATATTCCACTTCTTGTTCATAGTTCAAAGTTTAAGCTCTAGTGAAAACGTAGTTAAGGACAATTCCAATGGACTCCTATCACTTGGATGAATATTTCATTAGGATATATATGGTGTAAAGAAGCCTGAGCCACAGGGCTTGATCTGGTGGTTGTCATTATAGCTCCACTCACATCAGACTAATATTACCGATTTATGGTAGCCTTGGATAACTCAAAAGCACTCTCAAGGTATGTCCTTGTATTTGCAACTTAAGATAAATTTATCATGTACCATGAGACTCTCATACTCTCCGTTTTCTATACAAAACAGTTTAATACTCACAGACACCATCAATCCAACTGGATTCTTGAAATAGTGTTGCTAGTTGTAGTGATCCTGGCTGACAGACTGTTGTATGTGGAGGAGCTGGTAATCCACATTGCAGTTCACATGGTCAGATGCAGGCCTGCACTGTGCTGTTCTCTGTGTGTCCTGTTGCTGTGGGGTCACCTCATCCATCAGGCTGCAGCAGAAGAGCCTGCAGGATGCTCCCACTTGGCACCAACAGCTTCACCACTTGCACATCCTTGCCTTTATCTAAAACTGCAGCCCAAAGCTCTCAAGTGAACATCCCTTTTATTTAAAATACTAGAACTGTTTTAAGAAAATCCTCTAAGATCTTGAATGACCAAAATGGGGTAACCTGTCAATGGACAAGAGACGAGTGCCAAGCCCACATTGGAGGCCTCTGCATTGCCACTCAGCTCAAGGTTCCCAATCCTCTCCTTCTGTATAGTTTTAACTCTAATGATATTTTTAGCAATACTTTACAGTGTTTGAGTGCTTTTCTTAATAGGATCATAACGAACCATCAGCTCCTGAGGCAAAAGACTTAGTGCTTTAGTTTCCTGAATAACAATACCATTTAACATTACTCACTTATTAAAATAATGTTTTTCCAGACAGAAATGTTAGTAAGAGTACAAATTTTAGTATTTAGAAGCCACCTACTTTGGCTGAGTTTCTCATCAGTATAAATATTTTGTATTAAAATACTGTAATTAAATTCATTTTTAATCTAGAACAGTAGTTCACCTGAAAATACTTCAAAATTCATCACTTAATTTTTTACCTTCCAGAAACAAAAACATACCTGTTCCTATACCACACTGAGAAATTGGTGTGGGTATGGTGTTTTGAATTTGTGTGAAATGTCTGAAGTATTATTACAGCAAGAAAAAAAATACATTCTGGAAGTGACATCTGATACCAATTTTTAAGACTTCCAAGACATGTAGCATATGCCAAAACAGTTTCTGCATCTGAAACACCAGGAATACAAAATACTGCTTAAGCAGCACTTCTGAACTTCATGTGCAGGTGTTTAACTACAAGATCAAGTTTTGAAACTTTATCCAAGTTCTACAGCTTTGTGAAACCAGATGTCAGTGAAACAACGTTGGCCTTCAGTATCACTGCTTTTAATAATGATACACTAATACATATGAGATGGAGGCTGGGCTGTGAATGCACACAACATAAAAGAAATTTCAGTCCCCATAAATCATTCTGGTTTTAGAATGCCTGTACTCACATGCTATATGATGCTAACTAATAACCATTATTCTGAGAAAGCATCAAGTCAGCTGGGTGGGGTCTTGAGCAATGTCATTGTAGCTTGTTACAGACCCTAAGAAATCTCAAGCAATATTCATAATTCTGCGTTAGTACTCTAGTGGGGTAGTAGTAATTTGAACAACACTCTTTCCCAGAGAACAGCCCAGAGGATTCCCAGAGTATTCAGAGTTTGCCAGATGGTGGGTTGAGGGAGAAATTGTTTACTGGGTACCTGTATCAGTCAGCCCTGGAACTAGATCTGTACCTTGAAATTGCCATCTACTCCAATACATCAGCAGTCAGAAGGGTTGAACTAGAGCCACTGGGGATGGGTATAAGAGTGTGGGATCTGCAAGAGGACATGGCAAATTCTGCTACTTCATGTCTACCCTTTTGTACATCAGTGAAGTTGAAATATTTATTAAATTCACGGTGGTCACACAAACAGAACAAAAAATGGTTGTAGCCATTAGGAAACTTTGTAGTTTTACAGATTTAATGGTCTGAGAGACTGAAACAGCCCATCAAGGCAGCTTAGACGAATCACAAGACTAACAAAAAAAGGTGAATATTGAAGAAAATAACATTTTTTTTTTTAGGTTTGTGGGGGGGAATCAATATCAAAGGAATACATATTACCTGCAAAATTATGTATCTTTAAATGTATCAGAACGAGGACTGAAGAGCTCACCTGGGTGGTTCAAAAGTTAGGGTCTGGGATTCTTCTACCCTTCATGCAGAGACATGAAGAATCCCCTGCCAGCATGGCTAGGTCCAAACTGGAGTGGTTCAACCTATTTCCAGCCATTGCTGTCAACAATTACAAATTCCAAAGATAAATATCTCTTCTGACAGCCTAACTGCTTGATGTGGCCCAGTTCATCACATAGCAACATTTTAACAGCTGAGTTTTAACATTAATCTATGCATCGTTTCAATAATAAACAAAAAATAGTAAATATTTCATTACTGTTTAAGTCTAAAAGAATTAAAATTGTAGATATTTTCTGTGGAAAAAAAGAATAGAAATACCTATATGAACATAGTGACAGCAACTATTGGAAGCTTCCTGAACTTTTTATTAAAACTTTTCCCTTACCAGAACTATAATTACTGATCATGAAAGAAATATCAAATTATATTCAATGATTTGTCAGCTATATATCTAATAATAATCTCATCTTTCTCAAAAGCATAAAAATGGAGTGGATTTTTGAAAAAATCTCTTCAAATTTGACTTTTTCTGTACTCAACTGAATAAGGACATACCAAACCGGATGGCAATCTGGAGACCTGAGTTATTAATTTTATTGTAGTATTCAGGGGAGATAATTTTTATCATTATATGAACACATTTCTGACCAAATTTCTGTATAGCATCAGAGAGCTGTCCATGTACAGGGAATAAAATGTCCAAGACATCTACTTAAGGATTCCTTTGATGTTATTCTGTGCTTATGATTTAGCTGAAAAAGTCTCAAATAATCTGAACAATTATTTTAAAGCAAACTAGAGATCTTATTGTGGACAAGGTGGTATCGAGAGCATATAGACAAAAATACAGTCTCCCAAATCTTAGAAGAAACCTTATTTCTGTGGCCAACTTTTCTGTTTTTCAGTTTCCAATTCTGCAAAATACGATCAGGTAACATATGTTCTGGTTTGAGTGAGAACAGAACTAATTCTGTTCAGTGATTTTATTTTTTTAGCTCAGTTCTTCTAACTAACTGCACTGTCTGAAGTCAGCAGCCTGTTCTCACAGACAGTGTCTGCAGCCAGCAGTGATAACACCCCATGTTTAGAGTTACTACCAAGGATTGGTGCACAGACCAAGGCCACTGCTGGATCTTGTGTACCACATTGGGGGGTGCAGGAAAGTGAAGGGCTGCACCTGCAGGGAGGAGTGGACAGGGCAGGTGACCCCAAACTGACCAAAAAGGGATTCCATCCCATATTATTTCATATTCGGTATAAAGCTGGGGGATCATGAGGGTCACGTTCTTCATGATTCCATCCCATATTATTTCATATTCGGTATAAAGCTGGGGGATCATGAGGGTCACGTTCTTCCAGCTTCTTCCTTACTTCTTCTGTGAACGTCATCCAAGGAGGACTCTGTCTGTTCTGCCGTCAATCCCAAATGATGTGTTCCTGAATTCGGTACCAGAATCCAGCTCCTGAACACAGCTCCCGTCTGTTGCTGAGCCCAGTCTGGGACTTCCCTCGTGCCTGCTCCACAGCATCAGTGGTGATGGTGATGTAATTACCATCAGGCAGGCTGAGTTCAATACCATGTTTGTATATATTTGTAGATAATTAATTTTATTACTGTTATTTTCATTTTCATTAAGGCTGTTCTAATTTCTATTTTTTTTTTTGCTAATCAGTAGGTCTCTCCCCCTTATTTCCTTTCTCTTCCCCTTTGTGGAGGGAGGGGGTTTATCAGCAGGCTGCCCTGACCCTAAACCAAGACAACATGTTATCAACTTTTCATAGGGAACACATTTTAGATAGATGTTTGGGAATCTACTAGCATTTCCAACAAACTGGGGATAGTTTTAAAATGCTATATTCTCTCCCTTAGTCTACTACAAATACAGCAAGTAACTTAAGAAAATAAAGCTGAATAACTAACAAGTGACATCAAGTCTCATAATAATTTCCTTATATGCTGTATATAACATCTATTAACTTATATGTGAATATTACATATATCTGAATCTGCAATTTTGCATTGATGAAATATGTCTTCTGTGCAGCTGTGGAAAATACAGTATGGTGTGGAAAAGGTATTTTTAGTATAAAACTTTGTCCTTTTTTTTTTTTTAACCACTGATAACAACCAATGTGGATTTCTAAAAACAATCAGTAAAAAGTAGGTAAGGTGAGGATTAGGCTCTTTCAGCCCTTACTGCAAGCAATGTGCTGGCTGCTTGGCC
>JAAGNO010028568.1:27525-56394 GCA_033439905.1 Ceryle rudis | reverse complement strand
GAGCGGTGTGTGTGACCCCAAACCCTGCCTGCCTCTCTGCCCTTCTTGGCCCTCTGCACCCCTGCCCAGGGGCATGGCTGAGGTGGTTTCCTGCCCCCTGCCGAGCACCCCGGAGAGGGCCTGGCACCTCCCGCCCCAGTCTCGGGCACCCCGAACTGCTCTCTTCTAGCCCAGGGGTCCCAACACTTAAAGCACGTCTGGATTGAGACTTACTAGGAAGTTTAAAGTCTCATCCCTTCACAGTGGTGCCCTGCAACAGGACAAGGGCACAAACTGGAACACAGGAAGTTCCACCTGAACAAGAGGAGAAACTTATTTGGTGTGAGGGTGTGGGAGCCTGGCCAGGCTGCCCAGAGAGGCTGTGGAGTCTCCTCTGGAGAGATTCCAAACCCGCCTGAACATGATCCTGTGCAATCTGCTCTGGGTGACCCTGCTTAAGCAGAGGGGTTGGACAAGAGGATCTCTAGAGGTCCTTTCAATCCCTACCATGCTGGGATTCTCCTCTTCCCTTGGGCAAATGCGTTAAATGAACCAGAATGGTGCACCAGGCCAAGTGCTTTAAAATGCCAAGGGAGCTGCAGAGCCTACGCTCAATGTTTAAAACTGACCATCACGTAAAGCTTGGGACTCCTAATTCATAAGTCACTCTGGCAGGTCTTTGAAAAAAATGTGACCAGAGGCAAAAATCAGTGACTGTTCTCCAGCTGCAAACTGGGAACAAGGTTTTCCTGCTTCTTCCCTGTTCTGTCTTCTCTATTTAGTAATGTCTCTCTATGTAGATGTTATGTCTTCACCAATGGCTGTCGGCTGTCTGCCACGCCGGGACTCCACTTTCTGTTGGGACCTCTAGAAGTTAGTGTAATACAAATAATTTAAAATGTTGTTTAAAAAAAAATAAATAAAAAAATCTGGGTAGCGTAAAAGTACTACATAAAAGGGGAGTTAAAAACTTAAAACAGGTGCCAGGGAGTGTATTAGTTCATCCCATTTAATTTTTTTTTTTTTTAAAGAAAACCCAGTCTACTTAAAGTCCCTAAGTTGTCAGTAGTTCAAAAATCTTTTGTTTTGGCCAACCTCAATGGGAAAAAGGACCAGGGAATGCCAGTGACTCTGAAAGCAGCGATAGTAACAGCTGGTCTGACTTTTGGGGCACAGCTCTCTTATTCATGCAGAACCAAGGGTCTTCTGTTACACTTTTCCCAATTAAATTTATAAAGGTTTTGAGGTGTGCTGGATGTTCTTCTGTGGTTGTAATGTTGAGTTTAGCTGAGGTCTGCAGTTTGCTCTAATCCCTTCATAAATGTGCATAAGAACTTTCATGTTTCTGGATGCCTGGAGTGGGTAAGATATAAATATATCCTGTTTGGAAAGCCATTCTGTTTTGCTGTGATCTGGCTGTCTCACCCTAGCTAAACCAGGGGAAAATCTTTAGTTAGTACATGATGGAGAATTTTGAAAAGGATGCCTGTTCACACATACGCAGGTGCTTGTAGTTAGACAGCCATGACATCCTCGGATGTCTGGTGAACCACCATACCACTTGTGAATGAGGAGGTGCCATCTTGTCCATCTGCATCTCAAAACAAAGTCTTTAATTAACGTCATATACTGTTTGGGGAAGGGGTGGTCTTACCATTATCAAGGTTGAAGCAGATCCTAGCTTCTTCCAAGTAAGGAGTGTCACTCTTAGACCGGAGTCTTCTGATGGGTCTCCGGTCTATGTCATCCTCAGAAGACGCTGTCATCAGAGTGGGCACGGTGAGAAGAGTTGCCCGACGAGCTGGTAAGAAATAATAAATGAACAGGAGAATAGCAAGAGAAATGGAAAGGGAGAAGGAGGAGGAGGAAAAGGAGAAACAAAAAGGGAAGAAAAGGAAAATAAAATCAGTCAGTGGAAAGAAGAGCCATAGGAGGTAGTAGAAGAGGCTGCTTGCTGTAAGGTCCCTGCCTCAAATGCTGCACAATTTAAGGGCTGTGCTAACTGATGCCAAGAAGATAAAAAAGATTGCCATGTTGTGTGCCCCCAAGACACAGGTTATAGCTGTGTTCCTGCCACAGAACACTTGTTCAGAGTTCCTAATTTTGCCTCTTAAACCACTCTTTTTACAGCTTCTCAATAGCTGCGGTCTCTCATATTCCAAATATGGATGGAAGTATTTAAGTGATGGAATTATTTAAGGGTTTTTAAGTGTTCGCTTAGTTTGCAGATACCAGTAGAAGCTGTGCTTGGAACACGTGACATGATGCCTACAGCAGTTATTCCAAAACTCAGTTTCTTCTTGTCTTGATTTGGGCACTCAAAATTAAAAGCTACTTTTTGCTGTTGATCACTTTATGTCTTAATTTTGGGACAGGGAGAATCATCATTTTCTATCAGTAGGGATTTCGTCAAGATATAAATTCATTAATATCTGTAAAGTATTCATTTACTTTAGTGAAGCACCAATGAAAAGCTCATGAGGAAATTAAGATTTCTATCTTCTGAGCAGGGTTTAAATGGCTTAGGGCCATGCCTTCAAGGAGGAGAAAGCAAAATATTTAATACTGGCTCATTAAGTGAGCACTGCCCACTCCATGCACTGATGAAGCAAATGGTAGGATAGCAAAAAATTCCTGTGTCATCATGCAATTAGAAGCCATATTATAATACATATGTATAAGGAGATTGAATTAATATTACAGAGGCAACTTTCATTCTGGCATTTCCAAAGTATTTAGCACTTGACCTTACAGCCTTGATAATGTCCCTGTAGTGTAGGCGGGTTTTGTGACATGTAGTTATGAGTGGCTGATGAATGCTCTGGGTGCTGAGTCTATACATTACAAATCACAAATGGAGCAGCCTCTATAAATATCCCACGTCGGTTCTCTCTCTGAGTAGACTATCACAAATGCTAGATGGGACCTGGCTGATCACGAACAGTGTCAGCACCACGCACAAGTACCTTCTCAGCGTGTTTCTTCCCCCTCCACCTCACATAGCCAGAAGGATTTTCATCCTCACCCTTAGCGTGGGACCAGTAACATTAACTTTCACATGGGACCCTATAAAAGCCTGGGAGCCTAAACTCTGGGTGTTTCTTGCTGTTTGGGCATTATCTGACATTAACGGCCTTCATCTGAGGGCTTCTGTAAGCCACCACACTTCAAAGAACTAATAACAAGCTCTGTTTTCCTGCGGGGACTGGAGAGCATGACCAATGGTGACTAAGAGCACGTTCCACACCTTGCTCTCTGTGATTCTTTCTTTGAAAAGTTTTTTTAGAGTTCCCAGTAATACCTGTCAATCAGAAGCCTTCAGATTCCTAAAACCTGACTTAGGTGGTAGGTATGATAACATATAATTAGTATGAGTTGACAAAAGCTGTCATGCTCTGTTTTTTAATTTGCAGCATTATATCATTTACTAAATAATCAAACCTGCGCTGCTGGGGGTAGCGGTTATTTCTGGTCTATCTTACTTATTTTCTGGTTTTAAATAGATTTCTTTGAAGTTTTTGCTCGTTTCTAACCTAACAAATGATTCTGGAGTAAAAGCAAAGGGCAGGATTTGAAACTGATTTAACAGGGTCAACTATTTAGATTAAGGTAAAGTAAACACCGCAGCTAGACTGGGAACTCTTACTCCCTTGTGATAGGGATGTACAGTAATGAAGATAAAAGAGAATGGAAAATTCCTGCTTACAGAGAATTTTGTGTAGAGCATCATCAAATTTACACTTAAGGAAGATTTATCTGTATATGAAGTCAGCATTGTAAAAATCATCTCGTAAAACCACCACGTAAAAGATTTGTCTTTTAAAAGTGGCATGATCTGATGGTTGTTAAAGTCAGTGGAAGGGCACCCAGGCGTTTCAGGGCCGGCTGAATCACAGCACAAGAAGCTACTTCAGAAAAAAACAATAAACCCAACATATACATTTATAGGAAACAGAATAAGAGTGGGCTTTTCTATGTAATTATTTATAAATCATTTTTACCTTTCGGGTCAAAATATTGGGATCTGGCTTGTATTCATTTTGACTAGAGGTAGGTGGATGCCGGAAAATGTTTCCTGGAGTAATCATTATACATTACTTTGACAACCATGATTATCTCCTCATTGTGTATATTACCTAAAGAAAGTTTTCAAGAGTGACTGGAAATTTTAAGTAAACACTGGAAAAATTTTAGTGGAAGCTATTAAGTATAAAAACATTTTGCAATAAAAACCTAAGTTCGATTCTTTCACAGCCACGGAGTTTAGCTGAACACAGCAATGATGAATATTTATGCATGCCGTGAATATACCTGAATATAAACTATTTACATAGCCATAATCCCTAGCTATTTATTACAAGAATGACTTGCTGTGTATTTTTTAGTAAAGCCATCAACACTTCCTAGTATGACCATTGGGTCCATCACAGATAACCCACCAGTATCTCCAGCTTCAGCTTCTCTCCACAAACCAGCTCAGTCTCTGGGATACATTTTTTAGGAGATGTTTTTTTTCAGGGAAATTAGAAAGAATTAGAAAGAAATTAGAAGAAAAAATCTTTAAGACTTTGAGGAAAACCTAATTTCTCAGGGAAAATTTTGAACAACTTTGTAGAATACCTATGAAAATACTTCAACTGCAGTGCTGCTGTTGCTGACCGAGTAGAATTCTTTCTTGCTAATTTCTTTTTTTTTTTTCCTTAGAGAAACATGAGCTTCTTGATCAGTTCTCCTCCTTCATGATTCTGTGGAAAGCACTCACCATGGTATAACATGTAGATAATGCACACGGAAATACCTTTTGGCTAAATGTAAGCTTTAAAAAACATTAGTTCAGGTGCATTTTGATGCATCTAGAACACAATATTCCATCTGTGCTGAAAAAAAAATATTAGATTGTGAATATCCTTCATTAAAGACAGCCCAAGCAATGGGTCCAAATGGGTGTTCACCAGGAAAAAAAAAATCTTTTGGTCTGATTTAATGTCGCTTCACTTTTGTCTTGTTTTACATGCAACTGATAAAGAACAACATTTGAAGGATCAGAGGTGGGAAATGGGGTGTGACTTGGCAGGAGAGGAAGAGAGTGCGTGTGTGCAAGCACCAGAGAGGATATAATTTGTCATTTGCGAGGAATGATTTATAGGCTTGTGTCTCCCAGATGAACACACAACCCCTTGCATATGGATTGCTCTGTGCCTCTAAAGCAAAGCTGCTGAGATCTTTTCACACGCGTTTGATGGCCATCAGTAACCTGAAAGTGTGTTAACTAGATACATGGCGTTCAAACACGGGCCCGAGGCTTGCAAACAGTAGCGCACATGGAAGAGGAGTTCCACTGCTGTGCACGTGCCTGCTAGGCTGGTTTGTGACATTTGGGTAGAAGTATGCAAAATATGCCTAATGAGCATTTTTGTACATTTTAGAGGAAAGATGCTTGTTCCTCTGCTGTTGCATCTAAAGGTATAGGCTTCAGAACGCAGACTGTTAAATAAACCAGCTAAATTGTTATGAAATTAAGGCAAGTAGAGGATTGGTTATTTCAAGTGAATTTTTTAACAGGAAAAAAAAATTAGATTTAGTTTTCAGAATATGATTTCTGAAGAGTGATCCATGCATAGCTTTTCTAAAGTTTTCTGTATTTAGGGGTGTAGAGAATTGAGTATCAATCATCCCGGCTTTATTCAGATATGCTGCTGAGAATTAAAAGATCTTTCTTTCTTCTGACTTTAATTTGGCTGACTGGATATTGAAATAAATGAAAAAAAAATAGCTGGAGTACAGTTACTGGAACTCACTGTGAGTTGTTTTTTCTACCATTGGTGAAGACAGATGACCTGACTCTGCAAGCCAGAGACTCCAATCCTGGCACTCACTTGCCTGTTTCTAAATTCTCAGTAATGGGGCTGTGCCAGAATAGGTGGTGGGAAAGGAAAAAATGAAGTTTAAAAAGGATGAGGGAAAGTTTGATGTTGATCAATTACTTTGTGGGATTTAAAGGGAGGGAATTTACATCAGAAATGCACGTTTGCTGTTACTAATTCTTCTGTTAATGTTATTAGTCTAAGAACTAGTGACATCACATGAATAAAAGAACAAGAAGACCTGCCAAATAACACAACTTTGAAAAGATGTTAATCTATAGGATGGATTAATCATACAGTTTTGGTGGTGAAGTATCCTAACATTGCTTTACGCAAGGAACATCTGCAGTGGAATCACTCTGGATCAGGATCTGGGGATACTGCAGCAATACGCTTTTGTAAATTACTGGACATCATTTAATATGCAAAAGCAGAAGGGAAGTAGCTCTGAGTAGTCAGCAGGGATTAAAGTCGAACATCTAGAATGAGTCAGCGCTGTACGAATTAAAATAAATGAACAAAAATGAACCACGGTGAAACAAATATATTGGGGAGACAGAGTGTGAGGGGAAAAATGTGGAATTAAAACTATACCTGTGAGTATTTTGTTAAACCTGGAAAACTGATCAAGAAGAAGGATTTCCTGAAATCTTTTGAGCAGTCACCCCCTACATGTCTACGTCTTGTGCATCTGCTATCCCTTGGCCATATGTACTATATTTTTATTTCCATATTTTTTCTACTTGACATCTTTTTTTCCTCACCCCTTACAATCATCAAGTAGCTTGCAGGAATGCTGCAACCAGTGAAAGCATACCTTATGTAAGTGGATCTGTAAATTATTTATAGATACAAAAAGATAGTTTAAGATAAGGCTTCAGGGGGGTTTTGTTCAGTTATTTAAATATTCACCGTGTACCCTGCCAAATGGACTGTCGAGCAACCCCAAGGCGTGTAGGAGCATCTTGGAAATACTAAATTACTGTGGTTAATTTTAAGCTTTGTGCCCCCTGCTGGTGCCAGAGGAGATAAAACAGGAAAAATGGATGCACAGGTCTCCAGGAAATGAGAAATAATTTTATCTTTGAGTCAGAAGCCCCCTGAGAGCAGAACCCAGACTCCCAGCAAGGACCAGAGGGTCTGACTGTAGTGTAAAGGTGGACTCACCCAGCCCAGAGTGGGAATCTGACGGCACACTGTCTGGCCTGTGCTGTCAGGTTGTGGTATGGGGTTGCTAGTGAGTGCCAAGAGGGGTTCAGTCTTAGGACCCCTTCCATTGGACTCATGGCTGCAGAAAATTGCTACTTTGTCTGCAATGGACAACTCTGCTTTTATGATGGTACCTAAAGCCTTATCTATAACGTACTGGGCAGAAGTCGTTCTCTCTTAGAATTCATCCAAGGGGCTCCAACCCCTTGTGTACAACAGAAGGGAGGGGTTCCTCATTTCTTAATCCCAAACAAACCTAGGTGAGAGCTAGGGAGTGGCTTGAGAAGCCCTGACCAGCTCTGGAGCTGTTTGAGAAAGCAGCGAAAAACCTCAACAGCTGCTTCCTCCCTTTTGGGAGCGATGGCAAAGCGATGCTGCTGCTGTGCCTGTGGCTGGCTACATTCCTCACTGATTCACTGCTGACTTGATGTCCTGCTTGATCTCATACCTGCCTCGTCACCATGGTCTTGTCTGATGATCCGGAGTCTTGGCTGAACTTGGTGCTTGTCACTGGAGCTGCCCTGCTCATGTGTGTCACCTCTTGTAGGTGAGGCTGCTGCCTCTGCCTGTCTGATGGCTCAATTTCCCTTATGGAACAACCTGCTTCTGGTGCTCCTCAGCGCCAGTCTGCTCAGCTCTGTCAAATACGAGGTCTTTCTTTGCATGCTCCAAAGCATAACTTCTTTCAAGTAGAACTTATAGATCAAAGCTGACATCTCTCCAAAGCAGGCTACAGCCAAGATCCACACATTTACAGCTCTGGATTTCCTGAATTAGACCCTATCTCACTTGTCAATACGATTCCCCTATGTACACAAATCCCTTTAGCACAGGCAGCCTTCACTCAAGGTAGCTCTCTAGGGTTTCATAATCAGTAGAGGCAAGTTTTATATTATCCCAAGGAAGACGTCTAAGATTAGGTGAACACTGCTCTTAAAATGACTCTCTCTCTCCACTGATACATGCCAGGCTGGTCAGAAGTCTTAAGTAGAAACATCTTCCCTGAGGACACCTAAGGAATAAGTGAGATGAATCCTATTCCAGGCTCCACTATATGCTTTCAGTCCTCACAGATGAAAGCCATGGTAGTTTTGTATTTACAATACATTTACATCCCAGAATGATTAGAATCTTCCACACACTTTAAGAGAAAAAGATGTGAGTTTTTTTTAAATTAAAGTCCAGCCCCATGCTTAAGTCTCAGACTCAGACTTTCCTAGGGCAAGGGGCTGGATCCAGGGGATCACAGGCCCTTCTTTCCTGCTTCTGATTTGCAGATGCGTCACCAGGCATTACGCACTTGGCAAGGACACCCCCTGTCTCCTAGATCCCAACATACGGCCACAGAAGAGACAGTCAGGGAAGGGCTGCAAGGCTTAGGATATTTCTGGCTTGTATCTGAAGACTTCAGCCAGCTGGCTTCATTTACCAAGTTTTCTAAATCTAGATAATCCCACTGCCAGATCCAGCTTTTGTGACTTTTCCATCCCTCCTGCTTCACTTTCCTTGAAGGAAACGGGGAACAGCTGTTTGAACAGCAGACGCAGCCCAAATGGCCAAACATCTTCTGTTCTGCGCTCAGCCCATGGGAGCCAGGGGATGGCTGCTTCTGCAGAAGGAGAGGATGGCAGAGGAGGATAAGGTAACACCTCTCTCCTCCTACCCTACACAGCAAAGGCAGTTCTCGCAGCTTTCCGCAGGAGTAGGACTGAGGTGTGGGCGTTAAGTGCAGGCAGCAAGGGGTAGAGAACAGGTTAGTTGCTGGGGGCCAACCCCCTGTTTTGGTCTGTTTGGTGAGGTCAGAGCATCCTGCATTCAACAACGCAAGACCTGAAGGTCAGCTGGGATTTGGTGTCATCTGCCAGCAATACCATCGTAGCTCTTTGAATTCCTTCCCAACATTTTGCAGTCCTATTCCTTCCCTTCTCTTCCACCCACGAGGAGTGGGTACGGATGAGAGTGAGGCTTTACAGCTGCCATTTGTAACACTGTCATATCATTAGTGTGAAAACATTGGAGAGGAGGCTTTTTTTTCTTGATCTGGAGGATCAAAGGATTAAAAGGCAGAAATCTTCAAATCTCACAGAGAGAGTAAGTGGGTCATAAACCCCCATTCTACAGCCTGTAAACAAAGCATTTTGTAATGCAATAACTAATAATATAATGGAAATAATACGTATGTGTTCTGATGTTGTTTCTAATTAAATGGCAGAATACTGTAGTCTTTCACTCAGCTCTGTCATAAAGCAGTTTTAATGCACATACAAATGCTGTTTGATAGCAGGATTTGCTAATAGCATCATGTCATATTAACGTCAAGCAGTTCCTTGAGATCCCATGAGGTAGATGTGGTGACGATGTTTTCTTGCAGACCTTTTATTTAGTTCCAAACTAGCTTCTTGAGCTTAAAAATTGGCACAAGGTGCAAGGGTGACAGGAGTTATCAGAGCTGTACAGGCAGAATCAACGCACATTCAGTAGGGCTGAGTTCCTTGTTGTGTACAGGGGGTAAGATAGCTCAGAGGAAGATGATGTTACCATCAAGAAGTTTGGGGCTAAGGATGGTGATAAAGGCATTTCCTACAGAAAACCTTGATGATGAAACTTCTTCCAGCGGTTTATCATTTGGCCTGCTGAAGCCATCTGTGTCACCTGAGATGCTCAGTGAAAGCCAGTGAAAGCCTCATGAAGCTCCTCTCTTCACAGGCCACATTTCATCTCACACCTATTGCTATGGGGCTGTCCATCCATCCTTACCCTCAAACACGTCTCCTGTTGCAGGGCACTGCTGTCTTGCAGCGGTTGAGAATGTAGAGCAGAAGCGTTGTCACTTCTGTGCTCAGAGTGACGCTCCTGCTGGCACACAGCTTGTTGGAAAGCAAATGACCTCAAACACAGAGAGATGAAGGGAGAGGAGAGCAACTAGAGTTTGTGGAAGAAGTCTCACAAGCATGTGAGGTTAGAGGTGTGATGGACCCCCTCCTGATGACTTTTCTAGCAAGAAATACAGTTCTCCATTATGGAGTTTTCATTTGCATTTAAAAAACCCCCCAACAAAATAATTGCATTAAAACAAGGAATAAACCAGGTGCTCAGGTTAAAATTTCAGTTGTGCATCTAAGTGATCAATACAAGCATGTGTTAAGAGCATCATTTCTCCAGCTATGGTTAAGATGATGGGTTTTTTCCCTTGCCTTCTTGGAAATCCATACAGTGAAGGCTGGCTGTGCAACCCTTATCAGTCACCTTGTGCATTTTACTGTAGGAGACTTTGATTGCATGAATACATATTCCTTCTTCCATAGTCCCCTCTGTACCTTGCAGTGCACAGAGATGCTGTGGCTAAATTGCTGTAATAGCTTGTAAAGCAGTGTATTGTAGATTCCTGAATTTTAGTTTCCATGCAATAAAACCAGATTTGTTCTTATGGGGAGAGCAAAGAATTTATTTTAATGTTACTTCTGCAGAATTGGCTCAGGTGTCCACTGCATTTTGGAGACATAGAAAAAGCCAGCAAAAAATAATCAGTCATTGATTGCCTTCAGCCAATTATTTCCCTGATTCTGAGGGGCTTGGCATTTGCTTCTGTTGTTGCAGAGCAGAATGCAGTGTTGTGACTTGTGACAGGTTTTCTGTGACTTGTAAATGTATCCCAACAACTGGGGCAGCAGCTGAGCAATGCAGCACGTGTTAGGCAGCAGCACCTCAGCTGGGCCAGAGGTTAAAGGTGGTACTGACCCTCACGTGTCCTGGCATGGTGACATCCCTGAGTGGGTTAGATCTTGCTCTGGGAGAACAGCTTCCAGAGGGAAGGCAGAATTTTGAAACTGATTTACATCTGGTGAGATTAATGGTGGAGAAAAGCTGGATGGTGTTTGCAGAGAATAGAAAAGGCTGATAGAGCTACTTGGTTCTTACAGTTTTCTTCAATTTAATATGGTGTTTAAAGTTTAAGGAACCAAAAAACCCTTCTCTCTGAAATTGCAAGTTTTCTCCAAAAATAGAGCTGGTGAGAAAAATGTGAACTGACTTTACCAAAAATATCATCTGTGTCGTGAACAAGGCTGAACTACGTTAAAGCAAAGAAGCTCACTAACTCTTTTCCCTCTCTCACACTGCTGCTGCTCAGTGGGGGCCAGAATTTCAAGGGGAAGGATGCAGACCAGTGAGAGCCTGCTGGTTGCATCTGGCGTGCCGGACTGCCTCAGGGCTTTCCCAAACCAGTTATTCCTGCAGCACCAATAACACTACCTTATGATCCTGACAGCATCAGTAAGCAAGGAGGAAGGGGAAGGACACCACAGCTTAAGTATTGCTGTCTTCTCTGACTTGTCCATTTGACTTCTGCAACACCAGAGTCCAGATCCTGATGGTTCCTTTTGCTCCTGTTGTGCACACAACAGCTCTCACAGCTTTTCCCTATCCTCTGAGAGGGCAGAGCAACCCTATGACTACTCTCCTTGTAATCCCTTTTACACCCCGTGCATTTTGAAGGCTTTTCCTTATGGCTTCTCTACACTTCCATAGGTCAGTCACAAGGGCTGGCCCTTGTCTGGCCTTACACACCTTTACATCTTAACTGTACAGCTAAAATAGTCATTTTGGAGTCAGTACTGGAGTTTCTTACCTTGAGCTCCTTGACTGTAAAACAGTCTGTGAGCAGACTCGACATCCAAAAAGTAGTCCATTTTGAAGGAACTTTATGTTTGTATACAATCCTCCGGTATGGATGATCAGTCAGATGCCTGGGAAAGATTACAGAGATGTCAGGCAGACAAAAAACATTGAGTTTCTTTGTGGAAAGAACTGTGCAGGCAGTCGCTGAAGTACTTCATTTGGCATATTAGGGTCAAAGCATTTTTGAATCACTATTCATAGAACTTCAGAAGTATCCTTTTCTATTTTAGGCTGTTAGGTTTAAATCCGTTTCTAAAGACAATAAGAAGAAAAGTCCTACTGCAGTACTAGCAAGATTCCTTGTACCTTCCTAGTACAATCCCCTTTATTCTAGACACTGTCTCCATTTCTTACAAGACACACTTAGATTCACCTGCCTGTTACATTTACATCTTAAAAAGAACATCAGAAAAGCTTGAGGCAGGGACCTCCTTTAGCCAGATCCATGACCAGCACCTCCGAGTAGGTGCTGGATCTGCAGCACTGTATTTTGGATATTTCATTCCACCATTGACCAGAAGCCAGCCTTGCCTTTCTTCTCCCTTCTTACTGACCAGAAGTAGCAACAGAGTGTCCCACCATCCGTTTTAAGGAATGTGATAAGAGCAATCATTAAGAAATAGTAGCTATTCCTAGCACTGCTTCTTCGCTAAGGTTTATATATTTGGCATTCTCCCGAACCTCGGATCTGTCTGGATCCTGGATTACAACTGTCCGAGATGTACACTGAATCAAGTTTGCTTCTGCTGGATAGAATTCCTAGAATTACACACATTATCATGACCCTTCTCCAGCCTTCTTCCTACCTTCTGCATTTTCTTCTACTCTGAACAACTCACATAAAAAACCCCAAACAAAACAAACCCAGGATTTTCAGAAAACACACAAACCAGTTCCCTCCTCCTCACCGGAGTTCGCTACGGTGTATAATCATAAGCATACAGACAGGTCAGCACATCATTTATGTTAACACAGACAGACAGAAATACCTCTAGTCCTTTTCCATGCAAACCTACCAGAAAGGTTTGGGACAGGGAGTCTGACCCTTGTTTCAAGCAATTCCTTGATTAAGTTAGCAAAAATCAGGAAGCCAGGGTTCCAAAGCTTTCCCTTTTTCCTTCAGTTCAGTTTTCATCAATCAACATGCAGTCCTTTCTAAAATTCAGAAGCCTGTCCTGATGAGAAAACTTTTAAAATTCCTCAGCAATTCACTTTACTGTACCACTCCCAAACCAGAAACGATACTTACTGCCGAGTATCGAGGGCTGCGAGGCAGCGGCGTAAGCTCCAGGAGTTTCAAGGAGGGTTTCTTTGATCTTACTAAATGTCCCCAGTGTAAGCAAACAATTTTGATTGTTTGATTGGAACTCTGATGAATAATGCATAACGTCAACTGGACTTCCTTTATCAGATAAAAATGGCCAGGAGATGTTGTTACTTAGCAACAGGAGGTGACACTACGATAATCTCCTCCACTCCCCCTCACCCTTCTTACTGAAAAATTAAGCCCCTGCTTTTGATTTGATAAAAACTTTACCGAGGGGGGAAAAAAAAAAAAAAAAAAGAAAATCTACATCAAGTTCCTTAAGAAATTTGTTTTTCACTCTGATCTTCCTTGTTGCATCTCATATTCTGAGATATTTTAAGAGTTTCATAATGATTAACCGTAACATAGTGTTTTGTCTAATAATTTGCTTTCGGTAAGTAAAATACCTACTTCCTCCATCATTTGCCACAAGGGTAATGAGATTCTTAAATGTTTTGCTATGAATATAATGCAAATAACATCTTGAAGAGATTCATTTCTTATCTGGTACTGCTTGTTGGGCAAGACAGACAGAAAAAGCAACACACAAAATGTTCCAGTGATGCTATGAAATATACAGATTATCCTGAAACCTTTTCTATTACAGAATTCCTACTTCTTAAGTAATTCATTCGTTCTTGAAGGAGCTCTAACGTCTGATACAAGCATTCTCGAGGAATCATTGCTTTCTGCTTAAGATACAGCCTTTTACAAAATACACGACATAGCTTTTTTTTTTTTTTTTTTTTTTCAGGAAATACACATTGCTAAAAAGCCAAAGCACTGTGAAAGGTTTTTAAAATAAATAAATAAAATCAGATGCAGGTGATAAGTACTTACCAGTGTTACTGACCTCTTTCCATCTTACTGTCATGGAATGAGACTAAGCAAATGCAACCCAGTCTGTGAGCCAGAATGAGCAGCTTCTAATTTTCACTTCAACCTCGAAATCAAGAGTACTGAATAGAGAAAGGTGACGGATCTGCTGTTTTATATTATGATGAAATGAAAGCTCTTAGCACAGATCTGTGTGGAAGTGCTTTTTTTTTTTTTTATACTACATTAGCCTGCTAATTTGAGGAAAGTGAAAGGCTTTGTTTTACTGTCTTTTATCTGTTCTCTTTGCTACCCCCACAATTTAATTTGCATTTAAAATTATTCTTATGTCTCCACTGCACTCCAAGGTATGGAGCATTTTCTAATCACGATGAATGTTCAGTGTGGTTTTTGTGCAATGCCACTTTTATTCTGAGCCAGAAACATGGTGAGTAATTATAATTGCCAGCTATTTTCTAGAATGAAATAGAGAGTGGTTGTCTGATGCAGTTTCTGATTTTTCCTCCATTTAACAGTACATTGCAACAAACTACTCAGTCAAAGCATCACTAAAAACATAAATCAAATAGCACCATGTCATGGCATGATAGCTTAAACATGCATATCCATAGACCATGAAAGCAGAATATGTTTCTACTGAGAGCTTTTCAATGATAATTTACCTTTCCTGAGTTTGAAAGTGGGCTTGATAGTTAATAAACTGAAATAGAGACCAGTTATCTCTTAGTGGCTTCCAGTTCATCTAGTTCAGCATTACTGAAGCTGCACATTCTTTGGAACCCTGATGAAACAAACTAAGTTGCATGGGCACCCCTCACAAGAGGGCCAGAACCCTGCTTCTTCCAGCAGGTCTTAGTGTAGTTCCCCTAAGTTTGATTTCATAGAATGCCTTGGGTTGGAAGGGACCTCTAAAGGTCACCTAGTCCAACCCCCCTGCAGTAAGCAGGGAGATCCTCAGCTAGATCATTTTGGAAGTGGATCAGAAATTGAAGGTGGTGGTGATAAAGTGATCCTTTGATAAATTTAGACTTGGAAGTTCTGGCCAAGAGAAGTGTCAGGAAGCAATCAGGCTTAGTCTTCCCATGCTTGCAGATACTCCGCTCAAAATATGAGGTATAAATGCCCTCTGAAATCTGTCGCCACCAAATATTATCAGCGTGCAAAACTGTGGCTTCGAAAAGGTTGGATTTTCATTTCAGCATCACAAAACTCTCTATCAAGTAGCACAGGATTTTTCTAGCTTTTAGGAAACCCAAGATGATAAATAAATCCTCTCAATACAGGTTTGTTTGGTGCTGGTTAGAAAATAAGAATCCCTGTGAGCAGATAACTCCATGAGTTTCCACTCTTAGGATTTCTTACATGCTTCTTCAAAGCACCCAGGGTGTATCAAAGATAAGAGTGAGCTATATGAAGTCTGGGTAGAATCTGGAAGGACTTTTCCTACACTGGCACCCCACTAGATGTGGTTGGATTGAGTAGGCATCTCAAAGTGCCACCTTAGTGGTGGATCTGGCTTCTGCAAACTGTGTTTCTGTTTTCAGAGGTGTTGATCAACCTGAACAGCAAGAACAGTGCAAAGCGCCGCCTTTGCATTTTGGAGAGTTTGTATTTGCCATGATGGCTACTGAACAGTAAGTCCCTCCAAGCTATCCTCTGATAAATATGAGATCTGTTATCTTATGGACCTGGGGCAAATTGCCCCTGTTTAGCCCAAGTGACCTTCTTCAACAGAAATCCAGCAAGCAATATGGAATACTTTTTTGTTTCTAGGGGTTCTGGATCTCCCAGGCAAAAGGAAACTGAAAAAAATACAACCTTGCATGCTAGAGAATGTTTTACAGCACCTGTCCTTCAGCCTTTGGTGTGTCCTTCTGATCCTCTTTGCCATCACTCTTTCAATCTGCATTGCCATCTTCCATCACGACTGACGTGGTCACTGACATCACCAGCGGCCTCTCTACTGACCATTGCAAATCATCCATCTTGATACTTTCATCCATCTCAGGGATTTACGGTTCACTTTAAATTATAGTGCTGCAGTTCTGACAGCTGCTAAGAGCTCTCTCTGACTAGGGGGTACTTAGCAACAAGAAAGATAACAGTGCCTTTATATTTATATGCTTTATATTTATATTATGTGACATTCATCACCACGAGGGAAATCCTTGCCTGCCTGCTTACAGAGTCTTTAGGGTGGTGGTATGGGCTTAGATTTGACCCACAGTCCAGAGGAACTCTACCCTTAGAAAGGGAAATCCATTACCTCCAGTTCAGTTGAAAAGCCTGCATGTCTAGAAGAATGTTCAGGTGAAACACCTCTGGTTTGGGTTGGGCATGATCCCCTTATCAGGCTTCACATACCCTTGAGGCTCACTCTGAAAGTTTTGCACAGCTCTTGAGCCAGTGCAGGGTGCATTGAGATATGTGCTCTGACTTGGTTTCCAAAAACCAGTTTCCAGAGCATCTCAGGGTGCAGGACAGGGAAGGGCAGCAGTAGCCAGAACAGAAACTGTACTCTCCAGATCTCTGAACTCCTCCCTGTGCTCTATCAAGCCCTGAAGCCAAACTTGCAAAACCTTTGCTATTGACTAGACCTTTTATCAGCACAGATCCCTGTTCAGGATAGCGGTGCCGCGGTTTTATAACATACACAGATATCCGCAGAGGACTAGGCTGAGACAGAACTCTTCGTGAGCTAGACCATAAAACCAACCAACCAACATCTGCTAAAGAAATACTTGGAAAAAACCAGTCACGCTTAGGAAAAACCTGAAGCTGGCATTCCTCATCATCAGATTAAGTAACCTACTGCATCACATTTGACTTTTTCCCAAATTAAAAAAAGAAAACCATCCAACCAAAAAAATAAACCAAACCCTCAAGAGGAAAGTAATTGAACACTTGGCATTTAAAAGGAGTGAGTAGCCTTCTGGTTTTCTAACAGTCAGATCCATGTAGGCATAGGGCTGGGGTTTTTTCCTACCCTGAACTCTCTATTGAGAACATAACTGGTACTGTAATGACTCAGAGCCTTGGGGGAAAAAAAAAAAGTCTGCTGCTGACAAACACTAATATTAACCTGAAAGAAAGTGGGAGAGAGAATGTAATGTGTGACTGAAGAAGTGTAGGCAAGGTGATTATTACAGAGGGTTGTTTCCTGGGGGATACATTCAGAATAAAGGAAGAATATAAAAGTTTAAGCCCCTAAGATATGAAGAATGGGGTTTTTAAAAATTATAATTATCAGTCTTGTGCTTAAATATATTAAAAAGAGAGCATTGCTAGCAAAATTGGGACAGAAATAAGTTCTCCACTTCTTACTTGTAATGCAAGACAAATATTACGATGCACGCAACATACAAAAAAAAACACCCCCAAAATATTCAAGTGAGGGTTACAGATGCTTCACAGTGATGGAGATTAACACTGATGCTTTCGGACGTTCCTACAAATTTGTACAACCCGCTTTTGGGGTCCTTGGGCTGAAACCACTTAGGAATTTTAAGGGAGTTGTCCAGAGGAAGAGGCACTCCCCGTGCTGAGGTATTTATTTTTAATGCTGCTGCTATAAAAATTATCAATATCCAGAAAAGCTGAAGAACATAAATGTAGTTCTGGCTCTTGATATGAGTGAAAGGTTTGGGCTTTCATAGCATCAGGGTCACAGTCTTATTATTTAGCTCCAAAGCAAGAACTGTGTGAATTCCAGTGCAGAAGAGATGAGCTTTAAAAGAAGCAGCTCCAGCATCCTGTGTCGTGAACAAGATCAAGAAGTTGCTAGTTGAGAAAATCTTACAAGTGCTGTCATGGAGAACAAAGGTTAGCTATCCTGTATAGAAGTCTATTCTAAGATGATATGTGGCAGTTTGATACGCCTTCATTTGAGGGAGGAGAGGTTGAAGTCATAATTATATGATAAACATATTAGAGAAGAGGGATTTGGGGAGAGCACGTATGTTAAAGCCTAATCCTTCAGTCCTTATACAGGCAGAAATTCTGCTGCACTAATAGACCTTCGTCATCCTCCTCAACTACATGACCAGATTTTTTTTTCCTTTAACAAACTACTCAGGAATGGAAGAGGAACTTACCCTGATTCATTCCCCTGGGTGACTTGGTGTAAGTAGAGAAATGCAGAGCTGTCTGTGACAGGGGAAGTGGATGAAATTAGTAAAATAGTTCTTTTCAGTAAGCCTTCCTCCACTGCCCTTCCAGCACACAGCAGTCAAGGAGGTGGAGGCATCCCTTTTGGCTTCCTACTCACTTTCCGAGGAGTTCTGGCCAAGGAACTTTAAAAGGATTCAAAGGGGCAGCTGGAAACGGTGACAAACAACAAAATCATCCATTCCTCTCCCCTGTGCCTTCCTGGGACTGAGCAGTCACCAGACCTTGAGCTATTCCCCATGCAAAGGACAGTACAACTGGCCAAAGATGTAACAGGGAATGCCTTCAATTAGCACTAACGTCAGTACCAATGATCTCAGTCTTAACCTTCATTGAAAGAAAGGAAAAACCAGCACAGGGAAACTGGAAACGAACGTATGCTGATGGCCTTTGAGAAACTGCACTGATAGAGGATCATTCCTAAATCTGGTTTTAGCTGGTTGCTGGTTTAAATGGGATAAATAATTCTGAAGTAACTGAGCAGCTGGACGTAAATACGGTAACGTGATTATATTAGATAAAAAAAATAGGCATTGCAATCTGGCTAGGACAAAAACAAATTACTCCTTATCAACTGACTTTATGTAATGTAAAGGCATAACTGTGGAGTATTAATGAAGTTACAAGGTGTAGTCCTCAACCTGATGCGATTTACTATTCATAGGGCACTGTGCATACATAGCTAAATAATGCATATGAATGCCAGCCTCTGGGTAATTTACATAAAAATCAGTCTCCTTTCCTGTTTCTACACTGTGCTATCCTCCAAAAACTGCAGCAACTTCCGATATGGTTTTCTTAAGTATTTGGCCTGTGGTTTTTATCATTAACTTCACTAGGAAGAGAGACCAACAAAGATTGCTTCAGAAAAAACATCCACTTCTGTTACGTTTCTTACCCTGTGATGCTTTGGAGTTACTGAGGAGCCACATCTTTTGCAGTGGGAATACTTATAGGACTTGTAATGAAGCAAGTCAATGTAACTGACAAAATCATCCAGATACCTTGAGTAGTCCTGGTGACTTACTGCTGTTCCTCAGTACTGGAGTTATTCCAAGGTTTGTATGGACCTTCAACTTGCTTTGGACCTTTTTTTTTTTCTTATGAGCACAAGTTGGATATTTTTGTACTTTTCAAGTGTCTAAGTGTATCTTAGATGTAGATGTAGGCATCTACACATTGCCCCTTTCCGTACTTTACTGGAGGATTTGATCCTACATAATGCAGGTCTTTGCAGTGTCCAAAATGATGAGCGAGATAACAAGCCAGAAGAACCTCATTCTTTCTCAGTAAGAGCAAGACTGTAGAACTGTCAACTTACTTCTGCCTGGTAGCAAAAGCTTGTCCTAAAAGAGGAATAGGTGTTGGAACTACATGTTCCATTAGCATGATGGGGGCTGCACTAGTTCTCCTGTCTCCTCAGACATGCCTGTTTTCTGCCCACACCCTCCTCCTTTCTCATCATACACCACAGGCTGAGGAGTTTACTTCAGACTCTTCATGTCTGTGGTTTCACAGAACTTCTGCTTGCCTTTGAGCAAAACCTCTTTGGACCTTCATGAGGAATTTGTAGGACTAACATCAAATTTGCATTCCACCATGCAACAGCTGATGCAGATCCTCTTCTCCAGCATCTTCAGCTTGACAGATCAGGTCTTTTAGCACCACCAGACTGGAGATGGTTCCTAAAAACCATCATCAGCCAAGGAGAGGTCCAGTATTTTATGTGGGTTGCACTTATTTTCAGTCAACCCCATTGAGAAGAAAAATAATGCATTTATTCTTCTGCCCAAGTTTCGCTAATGTGACTGTAGTATCCCCATGAGCTGCCAGAACAGCGTGTACAGGCAGACTGCAAAGAATTGCCCTGACAAATGACATTTCACAGCCTATGGGTGGTCTTCTCAAAATAACTTTCCATGTTTGCTCAGTGCCCCCCAGGCTGATAAGTAATTTTAATAAAACGTTGTCTTTGGGAGAATGAAGAAAAATGACACTCCTGGCACAGCCTAGAAGTTGGATTTAAAAAAAAAAAAATTCATCTCACGGCTGCTTGTTTAAAAACTTACTAAAAATCAATGGAAAGTCCAAGGAATTTAGATTAGACTCAGGGAGTACAGTGCCTCAGTTTCATTCCTTAGGGAGCAGATCCTCTCTTGGGGGCTCCTTTCAAAGAACCAAAAGGTACAGCGTTGAGCCTCCTGATTAACTCTCATCTGCATATTGTGTAGTAGGAATTCTTGAGCCATTCATTTTTTTTAGTCAGCAAAACCAGCAAGCGTCCCTTGTGTGGCACATGTACCATCCTTCCCAAATTTCCAGTGACCTGACTGCCTTTTTGACGTGGTCACGTGGGAGCTCACAGCAGAACTATAAATCCAGGGCTTCCTTTCTGTTGCTTTCCAATATTCAAGCCCAGTGAACGTTAAAGCAAGCAAACAGAAAAGCCTGGTCTGACAACCAGGTCTCACTGGTATCCTGCTGTAACTGGGTTGTGTGCAGCAGTAATTGCAGGACGTGGTTTTCCTGAGGTTACTGCTGCAGCAGATTTACAGATGCAGCTCAGGAAGAGGGGTTGCTTCGATAGCTCCCGTGGTGCACAACGGAAGGAAATGTGAAGCTTGGAGCAGCTGTGGATTTCCAACCCTGAAGCTACAAAGATGCACGTTGTGTAGAGGTCACTGTCTTTGCAGGGAGGCGAAGGTGATGCCTTGTCTGTTGATGTAGCCCCACTGCATTTTCTTGAGAAATATGACTTTAATATTTCCCCCTCCACTCTAAAAGACTCCCAGGGTAATAATAACAATAAAAACCCCTCCTCCCAATGTTTTCTTTTTAAACACATCAAGCATCAGAAAAGCTGTCATTTCAGACCAACTTCTGCCCATCCCTATGGCAACTAATGGAAGCATTTAATACTATATATACAAAATGTAATTTGCTCCCCCGCCATCTCTAGTTATACTCTTCTTTTTATGCTAAAATTGCTCTGTGACGCCTACAATGTTTGGAAAATGTTTCTGAAGTGACATGCATCAGAGGTTCAACGTCACTGAAAAAAAGCTCAAGTGACCAATTAAAAAAATATTGATTTGGAAAAAAAAAAAAAAGCAGTTGAAGGAATTAGCAAAGGCCAAAAATATCTTGTCTGAATGGTCATATTTGTAACCCTGGAATGGCCAGTATTAAAACTAACAGTGCCTTCTGAAAAGAAGGGAGGAGAGGAGAAATCAGGCACTGGTGATCAAACCAGCAGAAGTGACAGTATTTAATAACTTTGCAGGCTGCCATCAGCGGTCCCTGTCGTAGGGAGAACTTCAGAAGCTACGAAGCATCTCTGGAAATCTGTCCTCTGCCTAGTCCCTTACAGCTTTCGAAGTTACTTGAAGTCAACTTGAACACAGGGCTTATTAAAATAAAATAATGAAAAGATAAAAGTAATATGGATTTTTTTTCATCTCCTTTTCAGATGAGAGAGATGTAGAGTATTCATGGCTTACAGCTCTGTGTTAGGAAGCTGCTGTAACAGACCACACAGTTATTATTTGGCTGTCCAGATAATCTGCCTTGCTGTTCTCTATTCCTGACATCTTTTATCTATACCTGTTTCAGAGTCGAGTACCATACAGTAAAAAGCATTACTAAATAGAAGCATACTAGGAAAGAATTCCATTCTGTTACCCCCTCTGAAGTGGTCAAACATGCACCAAAAAGATCTCAGTCTCCAGTAGGCCAGATTGAAAGAAATACAGAAAGATTTGTATAGTACGTAAACATGGAAATCCGCGTATATGGATGAGACAAGGAAGAAGAGAGCGATTGTGTGATCCTACAACACCTTTGTCATCATTCCAGGTTATCAGAGCGTCTCCCAGGTACCTCAAGTAGGGATTTCAAGTGTGAAAAGGATCCACTTCATTAACCACAAGGGATAAGAGTAGTTCTGCATTGCCTGGCTTCTTACCTACTTTTATTAGAGTACGGTGCTCTGGGAACAAGGGGTCTAGTAACAGTCAGCAGGGACAGGTATCGCCTACAAACCAGGCTGAATAGCTTTATAGCAGGCTTAGAGAAAACACGAAAAGTTAGGCAGAATTTTGTGCCTTGTAGAGATGCCCAGCAGAGGCAAGAAGGAGAGAAGTACCAGCTAACTTTGCAAAATGTTTTGTTTTGGTTTTCCAGTATTTCTTTTGGGGTGCACAAAGGAAACTCAACTTCTGCAGAGGCAGGTGGGCACAGCACCATTACAATGGTAACTGAAGCCAGACAGTGTCAGCTGCTTCCTCTAAATCATCTTTCTTGCGCCTTGCTTCTGCTAGTCCTCTAGCAGGCATAGACAACCAGCAAATATTATAGCCTCCAAACATGATTCAGTGACTTGAAGGTCTAACCAGGTACCTTTCCAGTAAAGGATCCACACAGAAAAGTGAAGTTAGGAGGAACTTACCATGCCTTCGCAAGGTGCGTCCCTGAAACGTTGTCTGTCTGGAACTACAAATGGCAAGTAGATGGAAATAGCAACGTGCCAAAAGGAGTAGGACAGAGTCTAGAGGAAGGAGAAGAGAAATGCTGCGTGGCGAGAATATCGCAGCGTGTTGTAGAACAGCTGTCTGTAGCCCTGTGATATGAGGTAATTCACATATTTCTTATGTGGCTTGTGTAGGTACAGTACAATAAGCAGCTTAATCCAAGCTGTGTAATGCACGCAGATGAAAAACAGTCTCTCTTTAAATCAGGTCCTAAACAAATTCACTGACTGAGGCAAGGATTTGGTATTGAAGATGGTTTGGCATTAGGATAAAAAGGGCTTCTACCAGCAAGCCATGTAAGAAACACACTGTCAGAGTTCTGTGAACAACTTCCTTATGTAATCACCCAGCAAGATGTTTCTTCTCAGGGCTGGACCAGGGGGGCAACTGGAGCTTGAACTGGGCCACCATCCCTCCTCCTGCTCCAGGTTCTCACACCTGAGGAGGTGCTTCAGTGAGGAAGCTGTTCTTCCCAGGGTCTCTGTAGTCAGCAGCCAACAAAAAACAATTGCCCCAGAGGTTAGTTCAGAGTAATCCCATCGCTTTCCTCACTGTTTTTTTTCAAAGAGCCTGCAGAAGTTAGCTCTCCGTGAGAATCCTCCTTTCCCTCCTTTGAGCCTAAAGAGGCTCTACATTTGTTCCTGTGGTGGAATGGTTCACAGGGAGGCTTCAGTGGGTCTCATAACAAATGAGAGTGAGTTGTCTGGTTGTAGAAATAAGAGGAAGTGTGCTATACTTGGTTTAGCTTGAAAACGGGATATGGTGTGTGACTAAATTAAAGTGTCCCTAACCAAAGGGACTAGCTGGACTGTATTTATAGCATCTCTAGTGTATACGACAGGCTCCTTTAGCCATATGCTGAAATCATTCTGTGTTTTACACCCATCTCCTGCAAGCCCACTGTTTGACCCCGTGTGAATAGCGCACATTGAGAGACATTAACATTTTTTAGTTATGTGAACTTTCACTGCTAGGCTGTAATTTTCCTCTCACTGCCTGAAGCCTATGAGAAAACGTAATTTACTGGGAACAATTGTCAAAACCTGAGGAGGTAAGGACTGGAACACACAAATGGTATGTGTTTAATGGGAGAGAGATGTAGTGTGCTCTCCAGGAACAGGATTACTGGAGAAGGAAAAAGTCTTTGAATGCAGTACTTAATGCAGAGTCGCAGTCTAAATGACAAACAGCATAGTGGGACAGATCAATAAAAAGGACAGCAAACAACAACAACAGAAGCACAGATTCACAGAGATACAGAGCAGAAGGGGACCTCGAGAAATTATCTAATCCTTTTGCACCGAGGCAAAATTAACCTCACCAAGCTCATTCGTCACCGACGTTTCTCTAACCTACACTTGAAAACCTCCCTTGAAAGACAGGACAGCCTCCCTGGTAGGCTTTTCTAGTGTTACAGTTCCCTTAGGCTTATGATTTCTTTTCTTAAAATCTCCTTAAAACCTGCAAATTGAACTTTTTTTTCCCCTTTTCCTCCAGTGCATGTGGTGAATAATTGAGTAAGATGGTGTAACTGGAATGTATCACATAGAAATAATGTATTTAGCTACTTTGCTGTTGAGAGAATTACAGCTGTAATGACTAGGTGACTGGAAAGCCAGCATGATGTTCTGAAATGTGAGAACCTTTGGAGAACAGAGTTGACCATTTTCTTCTTCATGAAGAATGTGTTTGAGATGCTCAAAGTATTTGTCTAGCCCCTCAAGCACTCTGCTCTTCAGAGTCTGTCATCTGCAAAGGTTTTGGTTTTTTACTAAATTTTGTCACCTCAGAAAAGGATGTTGTTTAGTTAAATTCTTTGGCAATCCACTGGACCTCTTAATAGTCTGGAGAACTGTGACAGCACCAGATATTGTCATCATTGATAAAAAAACCGTCTATTTATCATTACCATTGCAATAAAATGTCCTTTCATTTTCACATCCACAACTTCTTTACTCTTACAACTCGTATGTATTTCTGTAATAAATAAATTACTCCCACCTAGTCCCGGACTTCTCACCATCTCTCTCTCTGAGGACTTCTATTTCTATCAGTTTGATTTATTCCTTTGTCACTTTCACCAGCTGAAGTTGTACTAAGGCCATGGTGAGTCCAAACTGAGCAGCTGATTCCCAAGACAGAAGATAGAAGGGCTTTGAGATGTCAGGCAGTCACAGCGGAAAGATCCACCCCACTCCTCCCCATAAAAGAGAATTTATTCAAGAATAACCATAGCGATGTATATTCAGATTGGGTTGGCTAATAAATACTCTAAGCAGGACAAAAGCTAAAACCTGGCAAGTGAAAACCAGATTGGCTTGAGCTCCCCCCTTGCAAGGCAACAGGAAAAGCTGCTGCTCTGAGGAGCAGCAGCCACCAGCCCCACGGGTGCTGGGGATCTTCGGCCACAGAAGCTGGGCCTGTGGCTCAGCTGGAGGGGCTGGCCAGCAACTGCTGCTTCTGGGGGGGGGACTGAAACTCCCCAGCAATAGCTGCTTGGCAAAGCAAGCAACTGAAACAAGGCTCTGGCAAAGGGCTCCGTGGGCAGTGGTGTTACAGGGGCTCCCGTCCTCCCTGGCAGCCCACTTTGCTGTGAAACTCTGCCTTCCCTAAACCTTGAGCTGGCTGGAAGAAAGAGCCCAGTCCTGACCTGGGTAGAGAAGGTCATCTATCCAAGCCATAGTTAACTGAACGGATTCCTTTTGCTGGGATTAGAAGAGAGAGCTCCCTCTCTCTCAGCTGCACTTTTTTCCTCAATTCATTGGAGATCCGGGTTTTGCTGAGAGCTTTAGCTAAGTGCTGTGTGCGTCTGCTTTAAACCGGCTTCAGGAAATAAATCATTTACAATTTGTGCTATTCCACTACTATTATTCTTTTTCATAACTTGCCTTTCTGAGTCCCTAATGCTCACAGTCATAGCTCAAAAGTCCCACTATGGCAGGCAATGAAGAAATAATCCCTGCCTAAAAGAATTTGTCATCTAAATATTTTCTTATTGAAATCAGTAGCAAAAGCTGCTGGGATGGGGGTCTACTTGCTCAATGAAAGAAAATAAAGAGAATGTGAGGAAAGGACAGATTATTACCATAAGTGGGACACCAGGGCAGGCCTGCTGTGTCTCACCACTATTTTAACTCATGGGTGCTTCCACCATTTCAGTAAGGTGTAACCACACCACATCTCTTCCTTAGGCGACCTTGTGCCATTTCCCCCCCTTTCCCAAGTCTTCCTCCATTGCTGCTGCTCTCCTGGCGTTAATCCCCCCCCCCATTTCGTCCTTTCTGCAAATTCTCAGTTTCTACTGCTCCTCTAAACACGAAGTCCCAATGACATGTGTCAGGACACTAACTTTTGATGATAAGAAGGGGCAAAAAAACCCCCAAAAACCATCAAGCTAAAAGCAAGCTGTGTAAACAACAGTGTGTGCTGTTTCCTCCAGGAGACAACTGTTCTGGCTCTGGCACACAAACTGACACCCTAAGTACAGACAGGACAATATTTTTCAAGTCTTGATCTTTGCTACACATCAACCTCTGCTTTAGAGCAGGGGTTGGCAGCTGTAATGAGTGCTGGACAGGATATCTAAAAAGAAGCTACAAAGAGAGCAGTGGCACTGAGAGGCATCACTGGGAGGCAGCCATCAGCAGCTTCTGCTCCCAAATCAATTGCCACTGATGTCCTATGCAGCACTTCTCATGCATGTATGCAATCTAACTTGGAAGAGAAAAACGGAAGCCAGACCATCCTCTGTCTGATATATCTGGCTAGAAAGTCAAGGGAGATGATTCTGTGCCTCTGCTGAGACCCTCCCCGCAGTGCTGGGCCAGCTCGAGTCCTCTGCACAGCAGAGACACGGACCTGTTGGAGCGGGGCCAGAGGAGCCCCAGCTCTGGGAGGGCTGGAACCCCTCTGCTGGGAGGGTTCAGCCTGGAGAGGAGAAGGCTCTTGGGAGACCTTCTGGAGGCTGTCAGAAAGATGGGGACAGACTTTTGAGCAGGGCCTTTTGGGACCTTGACCTGATGGTTTAAAACTAAAGAGGGAGATTTAGACTGAAGAAAAGGAAGAAATTTTTGATAGTGAGGGTGGTGAGAGGCTGGCCCAGGCTGCCCCGAGAGGTGGTGGCTGCCCCATCCCTGGCACCATTGCAGGGGAGGTTGGCTGGGGCTCTGAGCACCCTGCTCTGGTTGCAGATGGCCCTGCTCCCTGCAGGGGGTTTGGACCAGATGACCCTGAAAGGTCCCTTTCAACCCAAAACATTCTATGATTCTATTTCTTAGCGGTCACTAAGTAAGGCTGGGGAATAACTAGGAGAGATTCTGAAATACAGATTTAAATAAATAATTGGAGAGGTGTGGCCCCTCAGAACTGGATAAGATAGTGAGACCATCCATGAAATAGAGAAAGCAGAACTGTTCCTATCTGAAATATTTGTAGCATAAAGTACATAAACACAGACATATAGAAAAGTGTGTAAAATAAATATAGGTGATAGATTAAAACTGTTTCTCTTTTCTGCACAGTTTGTTCATCTCCAGTGGCTGTGGACCTTCCATGAAGTGCTGAAATAGCTGCCCTGACACACATGGACGTGCTAAAGCTGCAGAAGTGTACTTTTTACTCAGCTAGCTTAGGAAAAAAGTACTTTTTTTTTTTTTTTTCCCTCTAGTCATTCTCTGGCAGAGTGCAGTATATCTAATTTTGTTAAATTCCAAAACACACTGTACACCAAAGTACTTGTAGGTGTGAAGCAGAATGTCAAGGATGAGTCAAGGATTAATACCTAAATTATAGAGCATGAAAAGGGAATTACAGTCTTAAATATCACGTTAAGAACTAGGAAGTATTTACCTAGTCTACAGCACTCCCTGCATTGTAATAGGCAAAATGCTCTTCCTGTTAGTTAAAGGGAATTCTTTAATAGTGCCAGGCTTGAGCAGGAGGACTGCATAGGATGGAGTGGCAATTTGATGACAGACCTTCACAAACTTCGGTGTGACTCTTACTCAGTACAGCACTCCTGTAAGTAGAAAGCGATGCTTCAGTCATTCCTACTTCTACTGCTCGGCAGAACAAGGATGAATTTAAGGCTGCACTTAAGTACTTAGAATAACAGATGCTTGATGAGTTTATTTCCTTCAGACGTGTTGCTTTTATTATTGCACTGTAAGATTATCAGGCAAGAAGTTTTCTGCTTTCACCAGCCTGCCCCTCAAAAAATCTCGAGACACCTCATTGTTCTGATTTTCATCCGTGCTTACAAAGGTTTGGTTTGCTTTCTTAAGGAAAAAAATAAACAAACCCACCACCAAAAGTCTTGGCTACCTTAGAGGTACTCTCAATAAACCAAAAACCTGTAAATGATGCTGTCAGTGCTTCCTCGTTTTCACCTTTTGCCTCTTATCTTTGTCAACTCTTTGTGGCAGGATCGCTTTTTTTCCTGTGCGTACAGCCCTGTAACCACACTTGGGGCTTCTAGATGCTCTGATAAAAACAAAATAAATAGAGCATCAAAGAATAAAAATGTAATTGGGTTGTTAATTTCTTGCTGCCATTAAGCATGTGGTAAAGGTCCACGGATCTTTTTATTTTAGAAACAGAGCTGAAGAGATAGTAATGATACCTCACTTGATTCATAGGCTAACACGTGGAAGTGATCCTAACAACACTTAGAAACAAGTCTCAGGGGCTTCTTGGAGCTTTACTAACTTACTTCTGGTTTCATTATCAGTGCCCAGCAAGTCCAGTGCTGGTCAAACCCTGTCCTTCCGTGACTGACACCTGGCACTGCTCGTTAGCTGCTGACTAATTGCATACAAAAATAGAACTTTGGGAAGCAGACTGAAATCAACTTGTGAATTGGGTAGAGAGAGCCCTGCCAAAAAGGGATTTCGTTTTTGTTTATAAAAGAAAGGAGGTTCATCAGCGAAAAGAGTCCCAGGGACCCGACTTCTGAAAAAACTTACATTTTTATCAATTACAAATAGTGAATAGCTACACACACAGAGAATCTATTAAATATCACTTCTTGAAATCAGCCAGCTCACTCCAGAGTATCCATTTCATATTTTATCACCTTTGACAAGCCTTAAGATGATTCTTGCTCTGTACTTTACCATTTAGCCCGCTACTTAGTAGGACGTAATTGCTAAAGAAGGTAACCAGAAGCAACAGAGGTGAGAAACCTACAGGTAAGTTCTTGTCCTTGTGCTCCCCAGAAATCCTGGATAAAGTCAGGAATACGTTTATGGCAGAAGGCCCAAGCTCTCCTTCAAGCAGGTTTTCCTCTGTATGTCTTATGTAT
>JAAGNO010028567.1:0-13868 GCA_033439905.1 Ceryle rudis | reverse complement strand
CCCCTCTCAGGCTGCTCTTCTCCAGCTGAACAGCCCCAGGGCTCTCAGCCTGGCCTGGGCACAGAGATGCTCCAGCCACTCAGCACCTTTGCAGTCTCCACTGGACTCTCTCCAGTAGCTCCTTGTCTGTCTTGAACTGGGGAGCCCAGAACTGGACACAGGACTTCAGATGTGGCCTCACTGGGGCAGTTCTCCCAGGGTCACCCTCGGGCTGGGCAGAGGGACATGTCCCCAGCCCTATGCACAGGGGAGTCCACAGGCTGGTAGGGCTCTGGGAATCCAGCACATCCAAGTCAGTTTAGTAATGCATGAGTCTAATCATGGCCACACACAGCAAGTTGGATGCTTTGGCTGAGTCCAGGTTGGATGGGGGAAGGGAAAAGGAGAATTGGTTCTGGGAGAGATCCGAAATGGAAGAGGATGTCCCTCTGCCTCAAAGGACAGATGGCAAAGTTGGACTGAACTGATCCCAGCTGGAAAAAACTGGCCACAATCCAGTGAGGAGCACTCTCACTGGCCTCCCAGATGGAAAAGCAGGGAAATAGTTACCAGGAAATAATAATAATAATAATAATAATAATAATAATAATAATAATAATAGAAAACTAACAAGGATTGTGATTAATACATATGATAGCACTGAACTTTGTTACCTCATTGGCTTGGAGGGCAAAGTGCCTTCTCCAGGCTGTGTGACCCACCGCACTCTGCTCGTTACCCCAGATGAAACCAAGGCCAGCTCTTTCAGTGGGCCAACCCTGGTCTGCAGCGAGGGGAAGGTGCTCCAAGTGGGAGAGAGGAGGGATTTCCTGGCAAAAACCCTGACTGGCAGTGTAAAAACTCGGCACCCTGAGCCAGGTGGGCAAATAAGTGCATTTGCAAGAGAGAGGAAAAGCCCACCCAAGCCTTGGCTTGGGTAATTTGGGAATGGGAAAGGGGAAAAGCCTGTGCTTGGAGGGACAGGTGGCACCAGTAATAAGGAGCCTGGGACAACGCTGACATTAACTGGAGGAGAGTTGAATGCACTTTATCTCAGCAGGATATGCCAGTATATTTGGGTATTTTTTTTATTTTATAAAGGGGGGACACATTTGGAATAAAGGTCGGCAAACAATGTAGAACAAGCAGCTAATTCACTCTTTGGTCCAAGATCCAGAGCCGAAAAATCTGTTGAATACAACTATCTCCTTAATCCAGATTTCTTTGAAGGCAGAGAGCTGGAAGGGGGAGCGGGGAGGAACAGCTTTGCTGGGTATGTGAATATCAGAGTTCCCCTTTTCTTCTGCACATCCATCACGGTCTTCTGCTGGTCTCAGGGAGGGCTAAGAAAATAGTAATAGTAATAATCATTATCATCATCATTAGATGGAATTGAAAGTCAGGAGTTTGAGCTAAATTAAAAGCATAACTGTTAAATAGATGGGCGCTTTTTTTTTTTTTGAGATCCTTACTCTTAGGAGGACCTGGAGAAGCCATGCCTGGCTCAGCCAGGTCACTCATCCGGGCTGGATATGGAAAGGAAAAGGATGAGCTGTATATGCACAAGAAAGGAGCTGGAACTTTACCCTGTACAACTACATCTGACTACACAGCTCTCGTGGCAGAAGGGGGTGTGAGACAGCCTGTTTGGGGACTGGCACCTCTTCCGTCTTTGAATTAGCAGCTCTGTCTTTGCAGAATATTCTGTGCTTTATTGTCCCTTCAATCCCCACCTTGGAAGATGAGAGGTGACATTGCAGAGAGCTCAGCGCTTGGAAAATGACTTTCAGAATTATGTTCTGGCAATTTGAAACTTTCACTCTCTCATCTTCAGTCTCTGGGGGCTTTAATGGGAGACAGCAAAGTGCCTCTTCCTCCTCCCCTCTTCTCTTTTCCTCCCCTGTTCTCCTGCATCTGCAGCGGCCAGGACTCGGCAAGGTCACTCGACTCCATTGCTTCCTGCATGCAGGAGATCTCAAATTAAGGGGTGTTGGGAGCAGCCTGTTGAGATGAAACAGCTTCCATTCAGCTCCAGCAAGCAAGGAAATGAAACCCATTAACAGAGCCTCCAGATTGGCCCACCTCCCCTGTGCACTAGATGGGGGAAAAAGGTAAAGATGTGGAGGAGCATAAAAGCAGAGGAAAAAACAGTCCATTCTTGAGTCTAGCAGAGAGAGCCCCCAAATGTTGTTAGAAGGCCTTGTGTCTGCAGCTGTCTTGTCCACTCCTCAATGTTTTCATCAGCATCTCACCTTGGTTCTTGTTTTTCCCCAAGTTCCTGCTGCTGCCTCCCCCTTCCCTGGCTCCCTCCATCCTCTGGTGATCAAGCACAGTGCAAAGAGCTTCTCCCTTTGGGCTCTGAGCTTGCCAGCAGTGTGATCTTCATCCCGGGGGCTGCTGGCCTTAGTCCCATGCAGGCGTTAAAGGGAGCAGAGGAGAGCACAGATGGGAATGGAAAAAATCACAGAAACTCCACTGATATCAGGATGGTTCCTGCCGTGGGTCCCGGGAAGCCACGTGGCTCAGATAGAAAAAGACCAAAGGAAACACCATCCTTTTATAGTCTGTGATTTCTGCTGATGCGCTGCCAGACGGGGGGGGGAGTTTATTGTTCCACGTGGGCAGTTCTCCATCTGAACAAAAAGAAATAAATCGCCAAAGCATTTCTCTGCACACCCCCCCGATATCTTCCCAACAGCCTGTATTATAGTTTCCTCCTCTTAAACAGCAGTCTGGGCTTTTTCACAAAGAAAGGAATAGTTCCAATTCTCTGTTGACTGTCTGTTTCTGCCTTAAGTCTCTTCCTCCAGCACCTCTCTCATCGCCAGGAAAGCCGGAGAACCAGTATGCAGATATTGTCAAGCTCAACTTGATAGGTACTGTCAAAACTGCCAGAGTGTGGTGACAATAAACATTTTCCCTGGCTAACAATTTGCTGCAAAAAGGGTTGACCCTGAAATCAAGTTCTGCTGTAATGAACACTTTGTCTCCAAATATTTGCATTTTTGCTGACAAGGTTCACTCTCCAGGAGATTTTCTCCGCCCGTGAGCAATCTGCCTTCAGATGAGATGGAGGATGGATGTGGTTTCCTGAGCCAGTTCGTTATCTGGTGTGCAGGAGGGACACGCACGTGCTCAAAACTGAGCGGAGCCACCCGTGGGTGGGGGATGCCTGACCAGGAGAGCTGCTCAGCTCCAGGGTGTTGCTCACCCTCATTGAGAAAGCCATTTGCTGGGAGGTTCTGGGTGGCACTGGATTGCTGAGGATGTGAACCCAAAAGCGATGATTAGCCTTGTTTAGCAGATGGGGAAATTGAGGCACATGGTGATTCGGGATCATATTTGGACTGTCTTTGCTAAGCTGGATTGGAAACAGCCAGGGAAGTGATAGTCAGTGCAAAGTGCCTGTCACCTGGGGCTGCCCCAAAGCAGCCGTGGGGCTCCTGTCTGAAGCTGTGCTGGCACTCTAAGCAGCTCGGTTTGGTGCTGCAGCTGCTCCCCTCTGCTGAGCACACAGTGAGCAGAGGCTGCCCATCCTCAGGAGCTGCTGCACTCAACCTCCTTCCACCCTTTACAAGTGATTCAACCAGGGTTACACAGAGAGTCACTGGCAGAGCTAAGAGAGAAATATCATCTTCCTTAGACCGGAATCCAAAAGCCCAGCTGGTTCCATGGTATCAGAGAAGATGCTCCAAGCTCCTTCTCTGTAAAGGCTCATGTGTTTGAGGATAAAGATTCTCAGGACACCTATATTTCCAGGGATGATCACTCCTTTGGTGAGCGTATTTTTGCCTGCTCCCACTAATGATGGGCAAATGACTCTGCCTGATTCCCCAAGGGCAAGATTTCCAGGCCGGATGGGGGGGAATTTACCTGCACAGAGCATCTCTGTGGAATAAGTGTCCTCCAAGGCTTACCCACACTGGCCTGCCAAAGTCTCTGCACCAGCACTGGGAAAAGCTGCAGAATTCAATCCCACACCTTCCAAGCTGCTGCAGGTGGGATTGTCCATCGGCAGCGAGTGGGTCAGTGCAGACCCACATGGCTTCAACCTCACACTGGGCATGAGGCAGAGCAGCAGCCAGAGCAAGATGCTGCTTTCTAGCTTAGGACTTCAGTGTCCCAGTTCCATTGCTACATTTACTCCATAATACTGTGAAAAAAAAACCTTAAGCAGGCAGGTTTTCATGAGGGCCTAGAAGGTAGGATATCTGGATTTTATTTCTACACTTGCCACTGATTTTTTGAGGGTGGCCATGGGGAAGTCTCTTCATCCATTTTCCTCCTGCCTCTTGGCATATATGTTTTGAGTAAAAGGTGCTGAGAGCACACCCTGCCTCTCACTAGGACCATTAGCTGTGCTTGCCAGGCTGGGGCTGCAATTTCCTTGAGATTCCTAAATTCCTAGAAAAACACACAATAAATTGCAATAAAACTTCTCACTGCTCAAGGAAACTGGGGGGAAGAAGACAGAAAGAATCCTTATAGGTTTGCGAAAAGGACATAAAGGGAAGAAAAGAACAGCTTATTTCACTTTTATCTCCCTTTCCCCTCCCTGCTGCAATGAAAGGCAATTTTCACTTGCAGAGCGTTGTCATTTTGTGGATGAAAAATTCACAGTTTCGTCCAGAGAGTGCTTTTTTCTTTCTTTCTTTTTTTTTTTTTTTTTTTTACCACCCTAGTCACAACAGAGAGCTGGTGTGTTTCGGGCAGCAGCACCTTGGAAGGCACCTAGGCCTCCACCTTGATGCTCTGGCTCGTGGTCCCTCCCTGCCAGGCTCACCATGGCCATCGCTCCCAAGGCAGGTCCCATCAGCTGATGTTGAGCATCTCACAGAAGCAGCTTTGGCTGGCTGGTCACCATGTAATTTTGACATGGAAGTGCAGCAAGATACCACAGAAGTGCTCGGCTGGTGCAAGGAGGCAGAGTTAAATACAGAGCTTTTCATTTAAAATGCTCAGTGAAATGCAACATGCTGCGTGAGTATGAATTATTTTGGACAGACCTTGTAAACGGGACGCTGATGTGGTAGTTAGTGAGGTAACTAAATGGGTACTGCTGTGCCTGGCCAGCCCATGCGAGCCCTGCGAGGAAACATGAGCAATCTCCTGACAAAAGCAAAGGCTGCCCTACACATACCCATGGAGGAACCCAGGTATACCCACATCCTTGAAATCTTCTCCCAGTGACCTCTCCGTAGATCTCTATCAGGAGCTTTCTCGTGCTTCTTGTAACAAGGGAGTTTCTCAGCACTGGCATATGTCATTATCATCCTCTCAGCCCTCCTGGGCTTTTTTCCATCTCCTGGTGGGTAGCCTGAGGTTACTCTTATTTTTCTTCTCTGCTATAAACTCTGGGAGCTACCGGAAAAAAAAACAAACAGTCTGGTTAAAGGCTACAAGTTGAATTTTCTGATTCACCATTGATGCCAGAGAAATGATTTCCTCTTTTTCTTTCTTCTTCCTCTCATGCTTTCCTCTCTGGCACAGGACAATTACCACAGCTCCGAGACACGCACACCACAAGCCCCTTGCCAGCTGAGCCGCTTCACCCTGTCCTCGTTGCAAGCCATGCTGGGAAGCCCATAAAGCACAAGGGAGGGATAATTACTAGTCCCAGCACTGTGACGGTAATTAATACTCTGCTAAAAGCAGCACTTGTCAGGTCAGGGAGCAGAAGGAGGGATGGGAAAGCAAATTGGCAAAACCAAAACCTGAGCAAAGTTTTGCTGTGTGGAAGGGGCTGGGACAAGGGGGTGACCAGCAATAAGCCAAGCTGGACCAGACCATATTTGCCCTGCCACCCTGGGGAGGTGAGAGGAGTCGGCCAAAGATGCCCTCAGGTTTTGCCAGCTCAAACACAGAGGCTGAGCAATGCCTCCGGCCACGGGGCTCCCTGGCAGCCTGGGTGCAGAGCTGTAGCTCAAGGTGACCCCTGCTCCCCATCCTCTGGACCAGGAAGGGAAAAGCACTTTGCTCAACAGGCATCTCCTTGGCAATTTGGGCTCCCTCGGATACAGGCGTTTGCTCAGGAGCGTGCATCTCCTCTTGCTCACTTTGAACACAAAAATCTTTCTCAGAAAAAAAAAAAAAAAAAAAAAAAGGCAAGCACTCTATCCTACTTTCCTTCTCAAAAATGGCTGTTATTTAGCAGACAATCTTGATTTCCCAGCCAAACTAGCTCAGTCTCTGAGTGAGCATCACACAGGCCTCGCACCAGAAAAGCAGGACATTCAAAAAAGGTAGAGCATCTGGTCATCCCCCTCGAGCACATGGAGAGCTCCTCATCCCTTGAGTTGCATCTCTCCCCTCTTCACGAGCTTTCTGAATTTAAGGCAGACTTCACCATTTGGGGGACATCAGAATCCACCTTTAATTGAGGTTGTAGAAGGAAATGTAGAGGAAAATATAAAATCATGGTAACGTTTTGGTTGGAAAAGACCTTTAAGATCATCGAGTCCAACCATTAACCCAGCACTGCCAAAATAATAATGATAATAATAATGTTAAGAAGATAAATAATTCCATGGTAGCAATGGAGATCTCGAAACCTAAACTTCATGAAGCCAAACTCAATGAATCTGAGCAAAGTAAAGCATAAGAGAAAGGAGGATGTTAGCCAGGGGAATGTGGGCTTGGGGCTTTTCCCCAGCAGAGGATTCTGGACAGACTTGGGCAAACAGGTTCATTCTTCTCTCCCTTCATCTCATCACCTGAATCATCAGCAAAATGCCTTTGTGTACGCTGCGTTATCCTCCTGCCTGCGACAACTGAGTTAAACCAAACAAGACAAGCCAGAGCCCATGGTAAAGGGTGAGAGAAACAGAGAAGCGCTGGCAAGGGCGAACAATATGTTTTCAGACAAGATTTAGAAAGAAATGTTATGTTAATACTAGTTTGGCGTCACACTGTCATAACACCATCAAAATGACACGCTGTCACCACTAATACGACTGCTCGGGGAATATGCAACACGAACAAAAAAAGCAATTCTCTCCAAAAAAAAACCCCGGGATGAGTCTATACTGTAAGAAAACAGAAGAACGCTGCAATCCAAGGGAGGACGAGACAAATGCTCGGCGGTTTCTGATGACAGCGGTGCAGACGGGGACCAGAAGCTCTGAACAGAACTCATTCCTTGTTTGCCATGGCCTCTTAGCTTTCGCCGGGATAATCTGCTCAGAAGAGAGAAACAGTTTAAGGACAGCTGTTCTGGCATTAATTAAAAAGCCCTACAGTCCTTCCCTAATAAAACCACTTTTCTTTTAAGATCTTCTTCCTCGATTTGTTTTAATACCTGTCCCTAATTAAGTCCAGTGAGAGGAATTCATGACTTCAAGTGAGTTAAAAACGGATGTTCTCAAGGCACCTGCCTCTGAAGAAACTTATTTTTGAAGTCCATGAATTAAATTAAGAAAGGACATTCTCAAGCTGATCGCTCCCTTTTGATTAGCACAAATGAGCTGCTCTGTCGGTGCTGCGTTAAAAATCATCGCGCTCTCTCTTACGGCTAATTTGGAGAGAGTTCAGCTGTTAGGTGTTAAATAGTCACATTAAAAACTACAGCCCTGCGAGTGCGTTTAGGCTGAGTCCTTTAAAAAGGAGATTCAGCATCACATCACATCACCCGAGGATGCCCCTCTCCACCAATAGCTATAGGAAGACTCTGCCCAACCATGCTGACAGCAGCTTGTTGACCAACAAAACTCTGGCACAAGCCCCTGTGTATCAGCCATGGCAACCGGGCTGTCAGCACGGCGGTGGCAGCTGCTACGCACCGAGAAACGCTCTTAAAAATATCACGGCTGAAACCCATTAAAGAAAATAAAAATAGAAAATAGGCAAGAAAATGAGGCTGCCTATGAAATAGATGCCAGGAAGGATGTAGGTACATTTATAACTACAGCCTGCTCCAAATTTTTTCCTGGACTTTTAATGCGATGCTTCTTCACTGCAAGGAATCCAAATGTGGGTTTGTTGTTTTGGGGTTTTTTTGTCAGAAAACATCACATTTTCCTGCTTTTTTTTTTTTTTTTTTTTAACTCTTAGTGATGTGATCAAAATTGAGAGCTGAGTTGTATTGGACTGAAGCCAAATCACTGGTTATCTACTGATCTCCTGGCCTTGCCCAGCCCTGGTTCACAGCACAGGTTTTCCCCTGTGCCATCCCTTTAGTCCTGAACAGCTCCACCAGCCACAGGAATCAGCTGGGAAGATGTCAGTTGCCTCACTTCTCCCAGTACAGTGTAAATGTGATCAGAAAACAGCTTAAAGCCTTTCTGAGGGGCATCTTTAATGATAATTTCATACTTCTTGTCAGAGTCGGCAGAAAAGGTGATCAATCAATGAGGGGTGATGTGCCGGGACAAAGCGTAAGCTCTTTGAAAGCCACCCCATCTCCAGCTGAGCCTCGGGTGAGCTAAATTCCTTCCCGGTATCAGCCCAGTGAAGCACGCAATTATGTGGGGAGGATTTCGGGCTGTGCTGTCTAGTTACGTTAGGCCACCTCACCAGGAGCCAGAGAGATTGTGCGGCCAAGAATTTGCTTATGGAAGAATGAAAAACTGCCCTGTTCATTCTCCTCCTGCCCACCTGCTGGGCTTTATCTCTTAAAACCTGAAAAAAATAAGGCAGAAAGATTTGCTCCGAGAGCTTTGACCCGCAAGTTGGTTTTCTTGTGTTGCTAACAGCTGAGCATTTCAAACAGTAAAAAAAAAAAACAAGCAGAAGAAGGAAAAAAAAAACCCCAAGCCCAGGCTTTGCCATCCAGGAAGAATTACCCATGTTCCAGCAGATCTGCACACGGTGGTAGGCTGGTTCCTGCTGGAGCTGGGCACTTGCCATGCTTTCCTAGAAAAGCTCTTTGCCGTGCTCCTTGCAACATTAATTCTGAACAACAGAGATGGAATGAAACATACGTTTGAAAGCAAGACACGAGGCAGAGAGCAATATTTAGCTTTCCTCTCCCAGAGGTCTCACCTGTGTTGGCACTGGTTTAAGGATGTTAGGATGGGATTAAGGGCCTAAATCAGATCTTTTATTAGTTACAGGAGCCTGTTTTCCTTCCTAAATAATTGAATGCATGAGCTTAAGGCAAGAGTCGAGGTTGGCTGGTGAGAGGAGGTCCATGAAACTCCAGGCTGAGATTTCACAGAGGATCAGATGGAGTTTGTGGCATCAGTCTGTCTACAGAGACATCTGTTTTTCCTTCCATCTGGAGCAGACGCTGCACGTGACTGTGACATTTCTGACAAGGCTTTGCATGAGGAGATCTGAAAAGGTCTGAAATTTCTTTACAGGAAATAATTTTTCTTCTAAATAACAAAACAGGATCCAAACTTCTGTCTTCATAAGAGGTTTTTGTTTGTTTGTTTGCTGGCCAAATTTCTGTCTAGGATGAGAACTCAAAGGCCTGGTTATGTTCAGGTCTTCACGTGGACTCAGACAGTTCAGGAAAAGAAAAAGCTGAAAAACTTGCAGTGAAACCATTCTTATGAATTTTTCAACTATTCTGCAGATTTAATAAATTAAAACACTTCTGCAAATACTTTGAAGCTTATTCATCTCTGATAACACTTGGTACCTTATCATTTCAAACTGAGCTACAGAGAAAAACACATTATTATGGATTTTGTGGTAGATCCTCCAATTTATCAACCTAAAAAGATTTCAAAGCAGTAGAGCCTTCTATATAAGTTAATATGTCATACGCTATTTATCACCCGTGCTTTGCTGACTCTGCATTCCTAATCAATGACTTGACAACCTGAGTTAGTGAACACTTAAAGATTATACCCATGTGAAGAAAGAGATGCGATCAAAGCAGTTTCAGCCTCCAGAAGAGGACACTGGGCACCTTGGTCACCAAGATGTCTTGAGCATGTGTGGTTGCATTGCCCAGGGATGGGCACCGCCAGTAACCACGATTTCCTCACCTGGACAAGCACTGCTCTCACAAAACTCCTCAGAAGCAGATGCTGAAACACCCCACAGGACCCAGTCGATGGTGGAAAACCTCCAGTTTCCAAGATGTATCATTCCATTCTCCTTCGACTCTCCCCAGGGCCAGGGCAGAGATGTCCATCCTTGCAGGCATTCATCACATCCCCACCTCAGCGATGCTGGGTTGGCTTTCTGGCCACCTGCCATGCTTTCTCCCAGAGGTGGCTTCCTTCTCTGTAGGTGAATGGTGACAGCATATACAGGGTGTTACAGGCACTGGGAGGCTTAACATCACTAAAAAAATATGTAATGAATATGTAGGATTTCATTTCATTCCCCCCAGATGCATTTCTACACTTTCACATGATCTCGATAACATACTGAAGTCTTGCTCCATATAATCTACATGAACTCCACATGCCTTGGAGTGGGACCAGGAAACTTGTCAGGTAGGAGCTTCAGGTGCAAGAGATCCCCCAAACCACATATGCATGGATGTGGAGGTGGTAAAGTCATATATTCTGCTGCCTGTCTGCCTTGAAAGTTAATGGGGCTGCAGCATTGCATCCATCTCCTCCCATCCCATCCCATCGCATCCTCAGCCTCGACACCTCCATGCACGCACCCATGTGTTCATGTGGTGTGGTGCATGCCTGCTGCATGGATGCTGACCCAGAAACACAAGAACAGGCAGGGCAGGTGTTTCCAGGCACATTTATGGGCTCTCGGGAGGGTCAGGGACGCTCAGCAGATGGGTTCTGCCTCCACCTCAGCAGAGGAAACCCATCTTTCAGCCCATGACGGATTTATTCTTGTGACCCAATGAGCAGAGGTCAGAAGACCCTGACAGAAAACAAATGAGAAATGGCATCTTTCAGAAATTCCTGCAGTAACTTCCAGCCACATCATCTCATCTCTCCCACCATGCAGAGCCACGGTGGAGGGGCCAGGCAGAGAAACACCCTTCCCGGCTTGGGTGCCAACTGGGATGTCTCCCTGAAGCTCCCCAGTGATCACTCTTGGCCATCTCCTCCCAGCTACAGCCTGAATTGCTCCTCAATCCATACATGCTGTTGGGGCAATGGCTTGTAAAACCAGCCACTGGCATATCCCGTTGGCCCTGCTTTGGCTCAGGCTGCTCCTCACAGCTCCCGCAGCCACTGTGCCTGCGAGTCGTGAGTTATGTCCGAAATAAAACAGATGCATTAAAAATGACTTCGTGGTGAAGCAGAGGCATGGTGCGACTTTGCACGCTCTTGTTTATGTCCCTCTGTCAAAGCCCTTCTGTCCTCTTAGGAGATGCACTTAAGGCCACTCATCTCAGCAAGCTATTATGGATCCCTGTCCCAAATCCTGGCTTGGGAGCCTCTAAACATGAGGCAGCACTTGCCTGGATGCAAATAGTCTGAGCCCCACAAAGATTGAGCCCCCTTCCCCTAACCCCTCCCATGTGATTTCAAAATATTCCCAGTTAGCAGGGGGGAACACGTTTAGGGACATGGTAATTTGTTATATCCTTGTATGATGAGGACAGTGCCTCATCAGTCAGAAAGCAGGGAGAGAAATGAATTAGTTGGGTTAGTTTTCTTCACCGCTTAATTGTTCCAGCGAGGCTAAGTTCTGGGGAGGGTGATGAATCATTGTTTATGAAATATTTCTTCCAAGAAGATGATCGGAAAAATACATTTATAATTTATTGCAACCTCTTGCTTTCTCAGGGAATGGCAGCCAAAGGAGGGAAGTTCTTCCCTCCCCCCTTCGCCCTCCCTCAGTTCATTATCGCTATAATCTTATCTCCCGTACCCTCTCCTCACCCTTTGAATATTACATCTCCTCCCGCCTGCGTGCGGAGGTGTAGCTGCATGTGGGGAGCCAGGGCTGGGGAGGTGGGGGGGAAGCCAGCGGGGAGGGAGAGACTGGGAAAAATCGTCACATATTTCAGGCTTGCTCTATTTAAATGAGTTTGGGATTGTGCTTCTCTGGAGCAGATGGCCCTGGAGATAATGATGCCTGAGCAGCGGAGGCTGGAGCCCCTCTCTCCTGTTGCCATGGCAGGCCACGGGGCTGAAATGGATTCTGCTTATTAAATTTGCGAGCTCTTGTGTACTCAGGATGAATGGCGTTCACTCATAAAGAGGCCCAACCTCCTAATGTCGCTGGATAGTTTTATCTTAGAAAGCCAGGCACTCTAACTCCGCCAGACGAGGGTCTCATTAACCTATTAACAGCAGCCGTGGAGGAGCTCAGCCCACGGGGGCTTTGAACGGGGAGAGCGGGGTGTTTCCAGGAACGTGCCGAACGCCGGCGGTCCTCATGGTGTAACCCCCCTCCCAGCTACCGGCTCAAAACGAAGAGAGTTTCGCTCGGCACGCGGGGACCCACACGTTCCCATACGGGATCGAACGCAACGGAGCCCATCGGAGCCTCCAATGCCACCGTTAGCACCCGTATGAATATCAACAAGGGTTTGGGTTTTACTGGGCCAAGGAGGCTCGCACGGGGTAACAGCCCCATGTCTGATTTCTAATATAACCTCTGCTTTTTAAATGAAGATAATGTAGAAGTGTGTATGATACTACCTGGGAACCATAGCAAGAACTTGGTAGGACGGAGGTCACAGTTCACGATAGAAATTGCAGGAAGAGGAAATGGAAAAAATTCAGGTGTAGAGGACGAGTTTCCTAAAAAAGAGAGAAAGAAACAAAAATCAAAGGTAAGATTGGTGCTGGTTTCTTTCAAACCAGTCTTGGCCAACTCTCCCACAGGAACAAGGCTCCCCTGAGATACTCTAGACACTGCAGATTAAGTAGAGCAAGCTGAAGGGCTTTACCTGAAAACTTTCATTCTTTCTACAGAAAACTGTGGGTTTGAGTCAAGTAAATATTGATGTGCCTGCTCCTGACGTGACAGACAAATCTGGCTTTTTCCAGAGCACTGGCAATGGGCTTTTCCTCCAGCTCCCCCTTCCACCCAGGTTTGCTTCCAAAGACACGGCCAGGCTTAAACTAAAGAATGAAAACTTTCTTACCGGTATAAAGGCAAACTTACTGATCGCTTGAGGTGTAGAACAGTTGGGATTCTGTCTTCTGATATATTTTGTAGACCCACCTTCCAGAAACACCCCAATGGTTTGTAAGAGTGGAAACATTCTTGTTTCCATTCGGTGGAGACAGTGTGGTACATCATAATGTGCTTAAATTTGATTAACCAGGGGTTGGTAAAATAGCACTGCACTATATTTAGTTTCACATCACACTTTTTTATATGTTATTATGCAAATTTTTGCACGAGCCTTATTTCAAATGCAACCCAACTCTATTTTCTTCCCTGCTTGGGGGGGAATCTGCGTTCCAGCGTGGCCAACAAAAGCCACCTGCCTGAGATGTGCTGGGGGGTTTCCCTGCTCTGGCAGCATCCACCTGCTCAGACAACCTTGTGATATGAAATAATCACACCAAAGATGGTCAGCACTGGACTTTCCTTCCCCAGGACTAAAACATGGAGGTGAGGACTGCTTGCTTTGGTGCAAGTCCTTCCCACTCCTGCAAATACATCCATGACCTTGGAGGTCTGTTGCTCTCAAGCTTGGAGATGGACCCGATGTGGTCTGTAGCTGTAAAGTCGGTGGGGAATTTCGTAAGGGAAATATTTCCCCCCCATCATCAGAAAATGTTGATTTGTTCAAAGGGAAGAATTCGTGGACAAGAAGTTGCCAGGGAGTTTGGCCTCCTTGAGTCTTAGGGCATCTTAGCAGGTAACTGCAGAGTCACACAGAAGGGGCTGGAAATGGTCTAAAACATCCTCCTTATCTTCCAAACCCTTCATCACAACTGCATAAAAGAGGGTCAGCACACGGGGTTGGTGCAAATAATCACCCATGCTTTGGAAAGATCATCCTGGATTCCGCAAACGAAGCACAAAAGTCAAATCCAGCCACATTTCTTGTC
>JAAGNO010028566.1:18863-30572 GCA_033439905.1 Ceryle rudis | reverse complement strand
TTCGCAAGGAGAAGACCACACCCGCGCCGCGGCACCCCACCTCTCGGCTGGACGAGCTGGCCGGTGAGTGTCGGCCTCGCCAGGTCGCGGGGCCCTGCCGGGGGAGGCGGTGTCTGTGCGCCTGGCGTCGGGCCGAGCCGCGGGAGGGGAAAAGCGGGTGCTGGGGGGCAGCCTATAGGAGGTGAGGCTCTGGATCGGCGGCGAGCCGCGGGGCGCGGGGCAGGTGACATTGAGAGCGGAGCGGCTGGGCGCGTGGGGCATGCCGGGAGCCGTATTCGGCGGCGGTTGCTAGGGGCGGCCGTGGCGGGGGCCGGAGGGCTCCCGGGGCTGGGTCTCTGGGGACTGGTCGGAGCTGGCCCCGCACACCGCGGCAGTAGCAGCGGCGGCAGCCGGGCAGCTCCGCGGGCCGCTGTGGAGCCATGAGGGGGTGCGCCGCAAGCGGCTGCTTTTCGCCGGGCCGCTGTCCGCCCTTGACGGGCGCAGCGGTGCTGTTAACGCTGGGGCTGGTGCGTGACCGAAACCTTCCGGACAGGCACCCTCTGGGGTGGGAGTCGTGCCGTTCCTCTGGGGAAGCGATTAAGCTGGCAGAACTAAGAAAAAGGAAACAATGTGAGTCAGATCTTTCTCTTTTTTTTTTTTTTTCTTCCTTTCTTCTCTCCCGTGTCTCTAGACCACCCAGAGATAAGAGAAGAAATTTACAGAAAAGACAATAGGCTTCTCACCTTGTTAAAAGATGTTTATGTTGAGTCCAGAGATCCCCCTGTGCGGGTAAGTATGTCTCTCCTAGAGGATATGTCTCTGTAGGAGGCATACCAGCATCAGCTTTGTGGTTTTGAAACTCAGCACAAACTTGGTATACAAGAAAAATGCTTTGCTAGTGCCTAAAGGCCACCTTTTTATAGATAAAAGTGATGTTTTCATTACTCTTTTTACATACACTGACTGTGTTTGACCCTTGGTCCTGAACATGTGACAGATTGTGATTATACAATGGTTAAATGCCTACACAGTCTTCCTTTTTAATGTCACATTGATCTTACTTTGTTTTTCACCTAAATTCCCCCTTCTGCTGCCTCTAAGGCAGGACTGTTGGCCAGCCTTTTGCAAAGACACAGGAGCTTGCCATGGAGTTAGAACAAAAGATGTTGGGACAACTGTGGGAGCACAGATATGGTACAGGACAAAGGCATTAACGTTTTGGTGGAGTCTTTAACTACAGATGTTGATGTTGTACTCTGCAGAAAGTTTTCTTTATGTGGCTGAAGAAGTGCCTTAACTAGTTTTGGGGTTTTTTTGCATAACTTTCTGGATTTTTTGGTGATCAGTTTCCTCATTGCCAACAGCTGCAGTCTTTGACTTGGAAGGTGAAGAACACTCCTTCCAGTAAAATGCAGACTGGGGTTCAAACTTTCCACCATGATACACTATGGTTTGCTGGTTTTACCTGTTGCATTATTGGACCATTTTACTCTAGCTGTTTTATTCAGTAACAAAAGCTCTATAATCATCTAAGAATAAAGTAAGTCTTTCTAATATGCCACTTTCGTAGTGCCTTTTATTCAAGGCTAGAAGTATTTGAAAATGCAGATTTCTGCAGTCTCTCTCTGGGTTCTCTTTAATTTTCATAATAGAGGTTAGGACTCTAATCTTGAAGTGCTGAAGGTCTATTTTCAGTATCTCTCAGTATTCTTTTATAAGCTTGTCAGGAGAGATTTGAGAAAAAGCCAAAAGTGAAACAAATCTTAGTGCTTGATTCTGTGCCTGCTCTGAGGTTGCTGCTACGTAACGCATGCTTGTTTGGTGTGTCTGCTTGCAGTTGTAAGGAGGAGCATGATCAATGTGTTAGCATGGAGGCTTGTGGACAAAACTTCATCCAAAAGCTTCCTTCCTTTCCTGATGTTACTCTGAATACTTTGTGCAGCGTGTATGCATACATACCTGTATGTATGTTCGGTACATCTGTCGGTAGGAAGTGGAGAAGGACCAACTCGTAAGTCCTCACTCAAGTAGCAGATAACCAAAGGCAGATCATTTTATTAAGACTTGAAAATGTGTTGTTTATCCGAGCACAGCTTTAACACAAAGCAAAAGGAAGAAATGGAGAACTGGTAGCATCATCAGACATTCTCTGTAGTTTAGAAACAGACGCACAGTTGCAGATGCTGTAGCATCCACATCAGTTTTCTCAGCTAATAGACAGTGACTGTGGACTCCAATAACTTTTAAAGCACTTTTTGTTAAATTTAAGAAAGGTTCTCATTGTGTCTGTTTTGCTGTGTCATTCACTGATCTTCATAAAGGGCATTATGGAGAAAGGCAGAGATGGTTTGGAAATGACTTAATACTAAGGACTCGGGAGAAGAGACTTCACACATCTGAGCACTGTAGTAGTCATGGGAATTAAACTCCATATGATGCTGCAAAATAGTTTGGTTTTTTTTTTCCCAGCAAAGCTTGTTCTCTAGACAAAGCAAAAGAAGGGATATCTTTCAGCAGCAAAACTAAAATCTGAAAGTGAAAAGGGAAACTATATGAAGAAGATTTTCAGTGTTACCAGAAGAAGGATACAAATTTGTATTTTTCCCTTGATGTGAATCGCTACCAAATACCAGGTTATCTGCATTTATGTTTGGCTAACAAAATCTGTAGTTTGCCTTGTATGAAGGGCTGCTGGGTCTGTACAACACGTAGAGTTCAGTGGATGTTCGCCTTTCAGAATTGGGGCGGAGGGTGGCATATGTAGAAAGGTTGTGGAAGAACTGTCAATTTTTGTGGTATTAAGAAGCAAGGCGGGCTAACCGTTTTTTTTATTTTTTAATGCTGTGAAAATAGAGAAAGCTAGCAGGAAGTGCCATATTCAGGAAAACAGCTTGGCTGCTACAGTGTGCAGAGTAAATGGAACTGCTGTTAAGCTCTTTTTGTTTTCCTTCCCGCAATTAGGTAAAAGATGGAGGTGGTGAACATCTTCCATGTAAACTGGAGGAAAAGAGACTTACAAAACTAGGCCACTTGGGAGGTCTAGATGTTAAGAAAGTTTCCAAAGGCAAAATTTCCATTGTGGAAGCTGTGACACTTCTTAATAATCATAAACTTCATCCTCAAATATGGACAGCAGAGAAAATAGCAGTGGAATACAGCCTGGAAGTGAAGGAGGTCAACTCTCTTCTGGAATTCTTCATTCCTTTCACTGTTCAGGAGTTTCCTAAAGAAAGCAAAAAAGCTATAAAACCAACATAAACATAATTACCAAAACCTTGTGTGATCTCACTCGTGTCTTAATTTTACTCTTCAATGTATTCAGCGCCTGAAAAAAAAGAGTTGGCAACGTGTCATCCAGCAGGGCTGCTTCAGTATGCCAATATGATGTACTCAAGCAATTCTGTTCAATATTGGATGGCTTCAGTTAAATACAGCAAATGTAGGTACAGTTTGTAACCCAGAAAACTCTTTAAGTTCTATGAGAGCACATCACATGATTCTGGTTGTCCAATTCATATGTTATGAGTTCAGTTAAAATACACAAGTTTTAGTGAGAACTTTAACTGATTTCCTTTCTTAGCAGAGACTTCCTGGCCTTCAGCTACATCAGTGCTCTGTGTGTACTAGCTCTGTAGTTTCATGTTGCAACGTTCTTTCAATGACTTGCTGTTAAGGTGTATGTATGTACAAAGAGATGCATTTCTTTTGTATAAGAATGGAATAGTATTTATACTTTGTAAAGAAGATGAACCACAAGATCATTTGGGAAATTCATCTCTGTCAACTAAAATCAGAAGAAGGTAAATATCAAGGTCTCTTACTAATGCTGCAACAGTCCTGGCTGATGTGTAGCTCCTCTCCCACTCTATTCTGATTTAGCTTAAAAATCTGCACCTCCCCAGGTACTGCCGGTTGGTCACTGAATTTGTAAAGGGCAGTGATCTTCTGCTTCAGTCTCTTGCAAGTCTATGGCACTTACTGTATGAGAAATAATGATTCATATTATAATTAATAGGTAGCTATGTTATGCAACTGGATCTACGTAATTTGACCCACGAGTAGGTCTGTAAATGCCTGCCCGTCCTGTTACAATAGCCCCTTTTCCCTGTGGAGGCCTTGTCTGACTTACCCAGATAGGGGCTACATCAGGTCATGTTCACTCAGGGTAAGTTACCCATGTGCTACCAGACTGAAGATGAACAGCATCCTATCCAATTGTTAGTACAGGATAACACAAACTGTGAGGTGGTTAACAGTGGATTGTAACCTATTTGGGTCTGTGTAGGTAAAGAAGTTTTGTGGGGATGATTAATATTGTGAAAACTGGTTCATGTTTTCCAGATAAGAGTGTGTGCGAGGTGGTAATAAGAATTGATGTTTTAAAATGCATTATGGTTGCCTTCATTCAAAAGAAACAAAACCCAAAACTTAGGTGGTACTAACATTCCTAGTGCCCATCACCAAATAAATTTATTAAGAGGGTGGAAGTCAGTACCAGGCCTACAATGAAACTTTCTTTTAAAGAACTTTTCTGCCAGGTCTTAAATTTCAGACTGGTAAATAACTTAGAAGAAGATGATCAGCTTTGCTCTTTCACAGCAAGATTCTTCCCACTTCTCTCTGAGATGGAACAAGGTATTTACAGCGCAGTTTGCCACAGTGTAATCAAGGTTTTGTTTGATGAATTTCTGAAGTACATAACGCTGGACCTTACTGGAAGATGACACTTAAGTGCGTTGTATAAAAAGCTTGGAATTGTTAGTCTTTGGATGTGTGGATTTTCCACAAAACAATGTTTTATAGAGTATTGTAATGGAAGTACTTTATTGTTTGAGTGCTGTTCATCCTAATGGCAGTAATTGGAAAATAACTGTGGAATCATTTGATACAGATACTCTTGCTGTTATTATTGGAGATGCTGTGATTCTTTAAAAATTAATTTTTACATAGGTATGGGAGTTGATTAAAAACTCGCTACAATCAGCACCAGAAAACATCTTAACTGTTCACCTTGACTAACTTGGTATGTATTTTGGCTTCTTTTGTCTGCCTTTGTGAACTGTCCCGTGATGTGGCTACACCACTGCAATGCCCTGTTGCACGTAGAAAGTCTGTAGAGGCATTACGGTACATGCTGCTGCTTTGCTTACACTCTTCAGCAGGCATGTGCTTTGGATGTTTGATACTCATCGCGTTCAGTGCTCCAGCTGTACCTTCAGGACAAAATCCTGTCCATGAATGAGATAATTGGAAAGCCATCCCCACTTTCTCTGGAGCCAGGGTCTCATCCTCAGAATATACTGTCCACCGTGGGAAAGCTGTCAGGTCTCACAGTACAGAGGTGAACCATGGGTTCATCGCTCTTGAAGCAGGTGAACTGGCAGCCCAGAGGGCTCCTAGGGAGCAGTGAACTTCTCCGGCACAGCGTGTTCGCTTCAAGAAAATCAGACGCAATGCAGTTTGCTGTCAGCATGCAGATTCTTCTGCTGGTCACCTGCCCCACCTGCTGGGCAACATCAAACCAGCATTATGAAAGCATTGCTGATACGGGATCGTGTAAAATCTGTACCTTTATTCAAACTATCCATCGTCTGAATGCTCAGCTTTCACTGTCTCTTCAGACAGGGAGTGGTTTATTTGCCAGAAGCTCCCAAGAAGATCCAGGAACATGGATCTTTCCTTTTTGTTCTGGTGGGAAAGCCTGTCCCTGATCAAGCACTCTCTATGCTACCATCTTGTCCGGTGTAGGATAATAGTCACAGCCAGCCACAAGGTCCTTGGCACGTGCTTAAGCTCTGTTCAAGCAAGTGTGTTGCCAAGTATGTGTTTGAAGAGAACACTGTCTTCAGGACTGATGTCTGAGACAAGATTATTCTCACTGTTGCATCTTTTCTAGAACTGCTTATTTCCGTTCTTCCAGTTTTACAGGACTCTTTACTCATCAGTTATCTCACCTACTTACCAGTTTCTGGTTTTGATGCTATTTCTAATTGGAAGAATAATGGCATTTTCATTACACTTTTAACTTGGTTTTGTCTGTGTCCCTTTTTGTATATATCCCTTTCCTGTAGCTGTTTGGCTGTCAGCTTAAGGAAAGGATACTCTTCAAGCAACTGTTTTGAAGAGGTAATTATGGAGAACTGGGGGGAACCTGTGATTTACTTTTTTGGTATTTGTATGTGGAGGGTTTGTCATGTTTCATTGCTCTGCATGTGGTGCACCAAATTTAGCTTTTGGTTTTGGCCACCATATATAAAATCATTACATTTAGTAGGGAACAACCTGCCTCACTCCAACTGCTTTGTTCTTGCCAAATTAATGTAAAATGTGTAGCAAGTATAAGCTTTCTGAGTCTGTAAGGGAGTTGTTTCATTTCTAGTGTAAATGACACTTGGTTAATGAGCTTCTTTATATGTGGCATTATTAAACCAATTTTCCAAATGTCACTGAATAAAGCCAGGGCTGCCTTGGGCACTGAGACAGAGTGAGTACACAGGGCAGGCTGAGCCTCATTTGAAGATGAGGATTACATTCCTGATGAGACAGAAAATTGAATTTTCTTCAGGGGAGTTCCAGTAAATACACTGGAATTTCTGGCCTGAATTTTTCCAAAAAATGTCTCTTTAGGGGGAGTCTAGTACCTCACTTAGCTACATTTTCTGGGACATAGTCCCATTCTGCTAGCCTTGTACTGTCAGGTCTATTCCCAGTTTTCTCCAGCCAGTCTTCTCTCCTATGAAAACTTTATGCAGCTGCACTCTTGCTCTTTACCAGCTCACATGCAAATGTTGGTTGTATTCTGCCCTTTCAGTATTAACAACCTGTTTAATTTCTGCAAAGCTTTCTTGCCTTCTAGGAGTAGCATTTCTTCTGAGGTAAAGATGAGAGGACTGAGCACGTGTTTAGCTCTGCAGAACTTACGAACAGGACAGATTTGCAAAAGGGATGTGGCTTTCCATACATCTTCAAAAGCTGTTCTTTTGGGATACGTGAAACTAAGTAATCTTGTGCTGTCTCACCATGTACTGATCATAGCTAGGTTCTTATAGTCTGATGCCAAGACAGCAAGATTGGAGCTGTGAGGCAGGGAAGAGTTCTAATTCTGTGCAGGTTAGTCAGAGGGAACTTCAGTACAAAAAATGATCTTTCTGTAGCCTTCAAAGACAGGGAACTTGACTTTTAAGCTACCTCTTTTTACTCAAGGAGTAAAGAAAATTATATATGAGAGGTGTGTACTGAACTTACAAAATGGAGTATCTTATTTCTGTACTGAAAAGTGGAGTCAAACCTCAAGTAGTCATAAAACAGAATCAAAATGCAAAAGTTTAAAAAGGCAGCTCTCTTTCCTAGTTTCATATGAATACCATGCTTTCATCTTGGAGTTTGCATGAAGCTTCACACTTCATGTCTCTGTTTTGGACCCCCTTTCTAAACTGGAGTTTTACAGTTCTTAATCAGCTGGTGCCAGCATTGAACCAACAGCAGGGGAGGCCTGACCAGTGCAGGTGAGCTTCAGGTGCAAACAGACTTTGTCACTTGAAGCTGTGGCAATTGTATGCTAACTGAGGTGCTATTAGCAATCAAAACACAGTGTCAGTGCTTGTTGTTATTAAATCTGTTTCCAGCAACCTGCAAGTCTAATGAATTCTGTAACCTTTCATGGTTTAGGTACTGCTGTGTTATTAGAGTCAAGTGTTTTCTGCTGAACTGCTCTCCCCCAACATGGATTAATTTCTTTTAGAAACTTGACATTATTTTTCTTGGTTCGAAACAGAGGCTTAGATTTACACGAGGTAACAGCAGCCCATCTCGTGTAGCATGCTGGAGGGAGTGCACTGTGGAAGCTCTGGCAGCTCTGTGGGGTGGAGTGGGGCTTGATATGTCTGCTGCCAGAAAGAGAATTTAAAAAATGAATCTTTTCAAAGGCTGAGGCTTTGCAGAAAGGACAACAGTGCTGGCAATGTGGGTGCATCTGGGAGTGCAGAGCGGGTTATAATTGCCTGGGTTGGCAGAGGGAAAAGGAGATAAAGGTGGAGTCTTTGGATCATCTTCTCTGAACTACAGTATGTCCTGTTATTAATTGCACAGGGCTTTTCTCCCAAGAAAATCAACACAGTGTAGTTTGTGACTTAGGCAGTTTTAACTCTATGCAGGCCACGTGTTGGTTATGAAGTAGGGGCAGAGCATTGTAAGCCTGGACGGGCAGAACTGTGTTGAGCGGCTGTATGGACAGATCTATTGAGAGTTGTATGTTGCACGCATGTCATACTTGGTTGTCTTCTGTCTTGGTCTGTGGTGTCTGCAGCACAGCACTGTAACCTAAAGGATGCCACAGGCTTGATGGTTAGGTTTCTTCTCTTAAAACAGTGTGTGGATTTGCATCCCCCTTGAGGTGAAGTGAAAACTGAATGTTAAGTAGGAGTCTATCTTAGCTGCTGCCATGCTGCCCAGAATCTGGAAAATACTGATCTTTTAGTTGCATAATTTCTCCACACCATGAATTTCCTTCGTGAGCACCAAGCGTAGCAGAGCTTGAGTCCTGACTGGTGCGGCTGTGGTGGGGAAGTTGTAGGGGCTGCAGCATGGTGAGTGCAGGAAGGGCTCACTGCTACTGAGGGAAGCCTTGCTTCTTCTTTACCACCTGAAGGCAGGAGACAGGCTGTTTGATGGAGTTTTACTAATCTTTAAACAAGCAAAACCAATGAATGGGTAGTCACATAGTATAGGTGCACTGTGAAGTTTATAGCCTTGTAGATAGTGGTTATCTCCAGGAACAGGAAAACAGGACATCTTGAGGTACCCAAGCATGCTGAACACACAAGAACCAGTTTTGCGGCAAGAATTTTAGGCTTTTTGTCACCAAAAGAACAGGGTGATGAAGAAGAGAAGATGAAGTAAATTACCACCAGAGGTCACGAAAGATCACCACAGGGAGAAAAGATGCTAACCCTAATTTTATTACGCATGCTCAGACTATGTAAATAAGTTCCAGGAAACCATCAGCATAAGACTGCCCTTTCTAGGAAATACAATGAATGTGTATGTTTAGCCTGCATATAATCTAGGTACCCAGCTTGCATCAGTACGCACATTTGGAGGAGTGATCCCCTGTGCACCCAGCGCTGCAATAAAGAATACCTGCTGAATAACACTGCATTGTTACTGAGTTTATCTCGGAATCCTTGCCCAGCTGCACCTAGCCTCCCACTTTGGTGAGAAGGGAACGTAATGAAGTTCAACAAGGGTAAGTGTAGAGTCCTGCACTTGGGGAAGAATAACCCCATGCACCAGTACAGGTTAGGGAAAACAGCTCCATGGAGAAGGATATGGGAGTCCCAGTGGACAACAAGTTAACTGTGAGCCAGCAATGTGCCCTTGTGGCCAGCGAGGCCAATGGTATCTTGGGGAACATTAAGAAGAGTGTGACCAGCAGGTCAAGGTTGGTTCTCCTCCTTCTCTACTCCCTAGTGAGGCCACATCTGGAGTATTGTGTCCAGTTTTGGGTTCCCCAGTTCAAGAGAGATGGGTAACTACTGAAGAGAGTCCAGTGGAGGGCTACAAAAAAGATTAGGGGACTGGGGCGTCTCTTACAAGGAAAGGCTGAGATACCTGGGTCTGGTTAGCCTGGAGAAGACTGAGAGGGGATCTCATCAATGCTGATAAATATCTAAAGGGTAGGTATCAAGGAGATGGGGCCAGGCTCTTTTCAGTGATGCCCTGTGGTAGGACAAGGGACAATGGGCACAAACTAGAACACAGGAAGTTCTATCTGAACATAAGGAGAAACTTCTTTACTATAAGGGTGTCTGAACACCAGAACAGGCTGCCCAGAGAGGTGAAGTCTCCTCTGGACACTTTCAAAATCCTCCTGGATGTGTTCCCGTGTAGTCTGCTCTAGGCAGACCTGGTTTGGCAGGGGAATTGGACTAGATGATCCCCAGAGGTCCCTTCCAGCCCCTAACATTTTGTAATGTTTAAAACTGAGGAGACACAGTCTTCACCAGTGTCAGTGGCTATCCTTTGGTTGGAGACATATGCTCAGCTTACTTCTATTGTCAGCCATGTCCATGGGGGGAATGAAGTTATTAAAACTGGGTATGTTTTTTGCGCACACTTTAGGGGGAAAAACCTGAACATGCAGAGGTACCAAAACACTTACGTGATTTTTGAAATAAGTTATTCCTGAATTATTTGATTTGGAATGGAAAAAGCATATTCTAAAACCTATATTTATATATTGGAGTAAAATATTTTGTCATGGTGATATGGGATGACATTTATTTCTAAGAACAGTTCAAAGTGAATGCAAAATATTTTTTTTCAGACAGCAAAGATATCCCTTGCTTTGACAAATAATGAGGATTTTTGTTTTGATTTGGTTTCGTTTGGTCAGTCTCAGAAACACTAAGAACTTGTGTAATATAAAAGTTCATCCCACATCCCATCCTAGTTATTACCATTCCCACCCCTACCTAAATCCAGTCCTCCCACGCCCCACCACTACTTTGCTGGTGATTATCATGTCAGGTTTCTAGTCCTGTTTCACAGATAGGCAATTAACTGTGTACAATGAGTGAGGCTGATTTACTGTCTACCTAAAGCTACAGTGAAACTGGAATAAATAGAAAGTAAGTGCATTGAATAGCAATGAATCAAAGCAAAGCAGGCTACTGAAGATGTCTTTAGGATGAAATAATGCTACTCCATTGGCTTTGCTCCTCCAGAGAGGAAGAAAGTGGGAATAAATTTCATACTGTGTTCTGCCTTTCTCAAATAGCTGTCACCAGTTAAAGATTTCCTGTGTGGGAATGAATTCATAGTTCTTGGCACTTAACAAAGATAAATTCTATCCTTTAACTTCTGAACATGCAATACTTCAATATAAAACTTTTTTTTTTTTATATTGCAAAGTTCTCATTAATGTGGCAATTTGAGAAATTGAGTAATTTTTCTGTGACTCTTAGTAAGTTGGCATTTAATCATGGTTTCTTAAGCTTTTTGAAAAAAATCTACTATTTTGTACACTTTTATTCAAAGTTATTTGAATTTTATCATGGACACATAGCTGTGCTTAGAAGCTGAGAAGACACTACAAAAAGCAAGTCTGTTATTTCAACAAATAACATAAATACCTGTTTGTAACGTATAGGCTCCATGACATACGTAATTCTTCAGCCTTCAGAAAATGGTGAAACTACAATGTTTCAGACAGGATGAAACATAGTTTTCTGACAGAGCACTACAGGAAAACCTTGTTGGATTTCTATCCTCAAAATTCTGTGTTTTCTGTAATTTTGTCACTGTGCAGCTTGTTACAGAATTCACCCCTTGCTACAACATCATGCTTTAGCCTGTAACATTTAATTTTGTCAAAAAAAGTGTAATTATTTCTCAGCCCAGAACAAAAGCTTGAACTGAGTATGGACCATGCTACTCAAATCCCCTTGAGTTTGCTGCAACCGAAACCAGTACTTTGAGAACCAAAAATTGCTCCCTCTCTTAGCTGCTAGATACTTCTGAAAATGAAAGATTAAAATCTAAATGTAAAGTCAGTATGCAGAGCATGATATTACTATAAATTACAATTACAATTTGATGTGCTAGTACTCCTTTTTGTCTTGAATTTAGTGCAGAGTCTGTGACAATTTTGTGGTGTGTTTTGGTGCCGTACAGTCCATGTGTGCTAATATATCTGCATGAGAGACTGTCGGGATTTAGAAACAATCTTTG
>JAAGNO010028566.1:0-18853 GCA_033439905.1 Ceryle rudis | reverse complement strand
CCTTTTTGTTTTGAATTTAGTGCAGAGGCTGTGATCATTTTTTGGTTGTTTTTGGTTTTTTTGGTTTTTTGTTTTTTTTTTTTTTAATTTTTTTTTTTTTTTTTTTACAGTATGAAGGGCCTTTGCTAAAATAATCTTTTCTCGTTGATTAAATGATAGCACCTCCCTCACCTTTCCCTGCCTGGACCATCTTGGCTTCCTGAATGAGGGAGGAAAACAGTAAACAAACATTCAAATGTCAGGTTGAAGAATGTGTCATGAAGGATCTTCAGATGCTACATCCTTTCTACACTGAGCACTAGGCATGGATACATTGCATTTGTGCCATCTTGATCAAAGGTTTGTTTCAAGTGGAAGACAACTTGAATCTGAACTAACTTCGCATGCTGCTGGTTTCAAGTTATTTCCACGATAAGGAAAAAATATTACTTAAGAGATAAAAATCCAGTGTGCATTGCAATTGGTCACACTGTTTCTATGGTTGCAGAGTGGTATCTAAAGATTCAGATGAAAAAATGTGGCTTAAAGATGATAAAACAGCTTATCAGTTGCATCCCTTCACTAGATATGCTAGACAAAAATGGAGTTCCAGGGTGGAGGAGATACAGGCAGATGGTTTTGTTGCTGGATCCTTGCAAATAACCTCTCTTCCCCAGTAAAGCTTTTCCTGAAAGCCCTGCCAAATCCGTATACGCTGTGGGCGGCCTCTTTTTTTCTTCTGTGTTGTTAGTTAGCAAACCTTTTAAATGCCCCCTGAGATTTACAAGAATATAATGAGATTTGTTTAGGGGTGGCTCAGGGGACCTAATTGCATTGTTTAGGAAGGTGACTTACCAGGATGTGTCTAAATGTAAACTATGAAAACACGAATAATATTTGTTTTGGCTGTGTTCTGCAAGGACACTCCACCCCATAGCTTTTAGAGATGTCATCACACAAAGCATTACTTAATTTACTGCTGTGTTTTTCTCTGGTTTACCATTAGGAATTACATTGTCTTGTTTTTTTTCTGAGGTCTGTTAGCAGCAAAGTAGGAATAAAAAATGTATTGGTATGAGAAATTACTCTTGACTTTTCCTAGGCATGCTTTTTTACAAATGCATTTCTTGCCATGCTACAATAACATTTCTATTTCATTTTTTAATTTTACTTACAAATTTGCAGATTATTAGCAGCATCTGTAATTTCTGTAATACTTTCAGATCTTGTCCTTAGTCCATCAAGATAATAAAAAAGCAATTGCACTGGAATAATGAGTACTGGAGTCTTACTGACCTGCAGGAGCTGGATGACAGTTTTAACAGGGGCTGGGCAACCTCCAAGTGAAGTGCAGTTAGCTATCTGGGCATCTGGGATCTAATGGTTATCGGGACAAAGAACGTTCCTAGTGGAAGGAGAAGAACGGAGCATTTAATTTGGGAAAGAGGGAGACTGCTTGCTACATCAAAACACCAGGTACCATGTTGTAAACAGTTTTGAATTCATAGAATCACAGAATAATTTAGATTGTAAGGGAATGATTTAGCTTGTGTATTTGGGCTTTGAATACTTCTGAGGCTGAAGATTCCATAACTTGGGCAACCCATTCCAGTGCTTAACTGTCTTCACAGAAATAGTAATTTACAGCTAGGCAAAATTTCCAGTTGCAACTTCTGACTGTTACCTGTTGTTGTTCTGCTGCACGTCTCTGGGAAGAGTGGTTCCATATTGCCTGTGCCTGGCCAAACATCTCTCAGCATCACCAGAGTATTAAAATTATCGGGAAAGAAACTTGATTCAATCCAACTATGCTTTACTCCTTTGCTTGGAATGTCCCTCCAATTCCTGCTCCTACTAGGAGCTAACTCTGCCATCTCATATATAAGACATAAGTGGAGAGAAAAAGTACTAAATTATAGCTTAAAAGACAAAGGATTCATTCAACAAAATAAAAATATACAATTTAAGGATTATTTCTGCAATAGTAACGCCATCATTCTTCCTGCCAGCTTGTGTTTTCTCTGTGTATATACTTAGTACCAGGCAATGCAGGTCTCTGGAAAGCAGGAGCCAGGGCTCTGGGTGGGACAACAGGGAAACAAGAGCAGAAATCTAAACAAAATTTATCCCTGTTTTTACTCTGTGGTTTACCAATGGAAATAATACTGCCTTATATTATTTAATGAACAGTAATGTAGAAAAATTATATATTAGCTTACAACTGGTCCTCTTCCCTTAGCAATTCCTTTGTAGTAACATTTTCTGGTAATAAGGTTACAGGATCCACATTACAGTCAGAGCACTTTATGAAAAGAATGGTTTCCATTTATTGCACACTTAAAAGATCCATAATGCATGCATTTTCTAAGGCCCTAAACTTTATGAAATAGTGAGAAACTAGTCTGTTATAGATTAGCTTTATAATTTATGATGCTTTGATTCTTTGTTTTGGTGGTATTGATACACAGGCAGAAGTGAGTTGACATTTTACTATCCAGTCTCCCACATTTTCACAAAGAAACCACACAAAAAATTCCACAGTTTCATAATGTCTCAGGTCTACATCAGACATATGAAGAAATTTGGGTGCAGTTGACTGAAACCTCTGGTTTTTTGATTGTTGCCTTAGCAGCATACACTAAATTGTTGTCATTGTATCACTTAAATCACTCCTGGAAGACTCTCTGATGGTTCTGTGGCATATACAGGTTTGTCTTCCTGGTAGGTGTTCATCTTAAGTTCAAGTCAGTGATAAAAGGAAGCTGAAAAATCTGACCTGATGCACGAGAACTGTGGAAGAATTGGCGAACTTGAGTCTGTGCCAGTGCAGGGAGGCACTGTTATTCTCAGCAAGAAAAGAGCAAGATAGACCCTCAAGTCCTGATCGTGCAGCTTTGATGTGTGAATGTTTACGTAAATGGTCAGGTTTCCACCAACAGAAACTATGTGTGTGATCAATACTATGCACAGTTAGGTTTTAGGATTAGCTCTGAGGTTTCTGTAAATTTCTTAGAAATAAGGCTAGTTAAGATTCTGTTGTTCGCTTCTTTTTTTTTTTGTCTGACAAATACAAAACACTGAAATGCACTCTTCTATTAACGTATGAAGTGGCACCCTGTGAAGATTTCCACATAGTAAGAGGCATGATAGTCCTGTGATCACGTGCTATTGATCTGACCGTATGAGAACACTCTTATAGATGAGCTTAATAAAATCAATTAGTCTAACATCCTAGAGACTTCCTTTAAGCCACAGCGATATAGCATTATGCCACGTTACCAAATCTCTTGACACTGTACATCCTGAGTCAGTAAATGACAGTGAACTTTAAAAAGAGAAAAAAGATATGTTACTTACAGAAAAATATGATTTATTTTGGCACAACAGAGAAAGACGGGTACACACACATATTATCATTCATTATTCTAGTATTAGTGTAATAGCTTGGATTCTGGGAGCTGTCTAAGCTTACTCAAGTGTGCTAAGCTACATTTGAAAAGACATAATATTCTTGTTCTTTTTTACAGTGTTCCAAAAGAGAGACTGTAAAATCTCTGGATCATCAACTTGTGCTGTGTCAGATGCTGACTCTGTTGTGTGGGTCAGATAGATGCCAGGTAATTCTAAAGGCATTTCACCTGCCTGTACTGAGGAAAACATCTGCATGTGAGATGAAAAAGAAGCGTGGCCAGCAGGTTAAGTGAGGTGATTCTCCCCCTCTACTCCACACTCATGAGATGCCACTTGGAGCACTGTGCCCAGTTCTGGGGTCCCAAACATAAGGACATGAACCTGTTGGAGCAGGTCCATAGAGGGACACAGAAAATGATCAGAGGGCTGGAACACCTCTCCTATGAGGACAGGCTGAAAGAGATGGAGTTATTCAGCCTGAAGAAGGCTCTGGGAGATTTTACCGAGGCCTTTCAGTACTTAGAGGGGGTCTTTATGAAAGATGGAGACAGTCTTTCTAGTAGGGCCTGCTGCCGTAGGACAACAGGTGATGGCTTTAAACTAAAATAGGGCATATTCAGACTAAGGAAGAATTTTTTTTATGATGAGGATGGTGAAACACTGTCCCAGGTTTTTGCCCAGGGATAGATGCCCCATCCCTGGAAACATTCCAGGCCAGGTTGGCTGGGGCTCTGAGGAACCCAATCCAGTTGAAGATGTCCCTGCTCATTGCAGGAGGGTTGGACAAGATGACCTTTAAAGGTCCCTTCCAACCCAAACCATTCTGTGAAAGTCAGCCTATTTAACATGTACCATGACCAACTAGAAACAACAATACTTTACTTCTCTTCACTCGTTATTATAAATAAATTGCACTCTCATCCAGATTTGCTACATAGGCTAGATGTCAAAGATTTGTATAATATTGTTTAGTGTTTAGAAAATATTTAATCATCACTGTAGAGTACAATTTGCATTACTCCCATTTTTCATGCCAACATGATTTGTATGGCAGCCAATATATGCTAATTAGAGAGTTTCCCTAATTAATTTTTGTCAGTGTGCTGCCCTAACACGCCTTAAAATGTACATGTATTAAATGTATTAAAATTGCTTCTACTTCCTCTTGTATAGCAGCAAGTAATTTGCTATTAACAGCAAGTCTTTACAATGATCTTTAGATGCACATACTCTAAAGTCAACATCCAATGTGTTGGACAAGAATGAGTCATACTTCACAACAACTCTATAGGGAAGAAGATCTGAGTTGTGTATTATTCAAAAGCAATGACCAACAAGAATAAATTCTTTTCTTTAGCATTAAATGTATTTTGTGCTGCTTATTGCATGCCTAAAGTATGGATTAGTGCACGTGGAAGTACATACATACTCCATGGGACAAGGATGGCAGCTGAAATGGAGGGCTATTTGAAAAGTTGGTTGATTAGGTTTTGTTGCTAAGCACAAAGCCTACTCTGTGCATTTTTATCACTCAGGAACAAGGTACCAGCATATGCCATCCTAGTTACCATGGTTTCCATTCAGCCACAGTGCCCTCTCAGAAAAGAAACAACTTTAGTTTTTACATTCATTACATATATTTCTTAGGTATCTTGAAACCAAAATTACATCTTGAATTATCTATGGCCAGATCATCATGATTTGGTTCTTGAACAAAATTTGTACTTTACCAGACCTAAAAGCATCTCCTCTCACCCAGAGAGGTTGGAAAATAAACACCCTCACAGAGATGCCTTTTGTCAAAGAGCTGAACCTTTTGAACATCACAGGTTATGACGCATCCTGGCAATAAATGGATTGTGCAATTCCATGTTGGCACCAGATGGTACCATCACATCATTAGTAAGCAGTGATGGACTGAGAGCCTGGGAGAGGCTGCCAGATCCCCCCAGCAGACACCGCTGGCATCCTGCCCTCCTGCCAGGAGGACACATTTTTCCATTGTGATGATCAAGGTGAAGAAAAAAGATCTTCAGTGTGAGGGCAGTCCCCTATCAAAAACAGTAGTTGCTTGTAGTTTCATGTTTCAAACATGGTCTTTACTCTGAGGGTGTCAAGCTACATCAACAGCTTCTGAGCTTTGCACCTTTCAACAGCTCCACAAAGCCAATGCACAGTGACCCGCTCTCTAGCAAGGCCCCTTGAGGTCTGTAACTATGTTTAAAACACACAACGTTCAGTGTGATACTTTCCTAAGAGAATTTACAAGTAGTTTAGTTTGGGCAACATAGAATGCACACAAAGAAGCAAAATATGAAAGGGATTAATGCTATCAGAACAATAGCCAATGTTCTCCATTTTTTCTGAATTTTCACTTTTTCCATACAGCTGTGGTGTTCTTGGCATATGATGAACAAAACCAGCAGAAACTTGTCTTTAGGTAGCAAATTGCATGTGAAATGACATGCAAAACCTGCTAAGACATATGGGATAATATAATTTTTAAATGAGTCTGTTGAAACAACCAAGAGTAAAGTAATTAGCAGTACAAAAGCTCATTTCAGTAGGCTTCAGGGTCAGATCACAATCACTAAACAATCTTCTTTGTGATTTTGTGACCCATTTCTGACTTCCTACATACCCTAAAATACCTCTGAAATGATGCTCTGGTTACACGTGTGGCTAGGAAACTGCAAGGAAAGACACTTCCTACCCTACTTGTCCTTCTTTCTCTTACCTCTATAGCTTGTTAGAGCTGTGGTAATTCTCTAGTAAATAACCACTGGAAAATGTTGACAAGTTAATTTGGCTCATAACTGCGAAGGCAATGAGAAATTTCTGCAACTGTTTAGATCAGCTTTGTCAGAAGTAAGTCAGTTACAACGGAGACATATTTAATTCTGAAAAGAACACATGGAGAATAAATCAACTTTCAGGCTTGAATTATAGTGCAGGAAGGATAATCACCTTAGCAGAACATGTACTTAGAAATAAAAACCTTTTGTAGCACACAAACATCTCAAACTGAATTACACTGAAAATTAACATTGAGTATCAAAAAAATATAAAATAGGAATATTGAATAAAATAGTTATATCATTTTGAGCTATGAGAACTTACATTCTCAGCAGGGATGAAGAAGGGCAGCTTTGAATAGACTTCCAAAACATACTGAGGTGATTCTGATGGTTCACTAGGCATCCATTTGTTCCCCAAAGCCAGTGAACAACTGTGGGGCTGCTTGCATCTGTTTGTTTCATAGTCCCCATAAGCCTGGTAGGTGGATTACATGCATGTGCAGTCTGGACGGCCTGCTTCAGCTGGACGTGCATAGAAATCAGAGCCACTTATAATGGTTAGAAGTCATATAAAAACCCTAAGGTGAGCTTTGAGATCTGGATTGATAGAACAGATCTCTTTTACATAAGTCCCCTGCACCAAATTTTGCAAATTGTGCATTCATCTAACTACAAATTGGCAGTTTGTTCTTCTTGTTACATACATTCTCAGATATTATAAACCTGTACCTAATTTAAATCTAACAACAGTATGTAGTGTGTTAATTAAAATGGGTGAGACATTTCAAGTCTATCTAGGTAAAATAAACTTGTGAAGGCGATGTGATGAATTACTGAGTTCTGCAAAACTTTGCCTGTTATAATAGCTTGGTTTCCTTGTTCAGCATGCCACTGAATGTTGCCATTAATAATGGACACTTCGGAACAAAGGACATACATATGAAAAAAAAAAAGTAACATCTTCACTTTGGAGTCACCTAATCTGTATGAAATTGTTGGAGTTTTCTTGGAATGCAGAGTGAGGCTATAACACAATCTAAGTTATTTCTCATCTATAACAAAAGGCTACAAATAGGTGAGAATTACAATATTATCAGTCCCAAGCATAAAAAAGTCTTTTGTCCCAGTTACCAAGAATTGTATTACTGCCCTTAAACATCATGGAATTTTAGAAGAAATATGGGGTTCATGGGGTTTATTTCATTTATAATTATTGAACCTTTCTGCAGACTTCTAATCTTTTCTCTACAATAATAAGGCTTAAAAACTTCCATTAAAAAAAGAAGGAAATAAAAATTTTCATCCACTAGCAGGACTGAAGGATTTAAAGCTTCTTGAGAGAAAAAAAAAGGGTAATGTATTTTTTCTCTCTGAGAAAAAAATAGGTGACTTAATATAAAAACCATGATATCTTAATCAGATATTGAGGATTGGTTTGGAGAAAGGTTTTCCAGCATATAGTTAGGCATTTTCTTCAAGATCTGTTTCTTATCATTTTCTCAAAAGAGCAAAAGAGACAGTAGCTCATGTATTTTGCCTATAGATGGAATTATACCCCAGCTATCCAGAAACCACACTGCTGATACAGCATACAGTGTATTACTGTTGACAGAGAAGAATTACAATTTTTCTACTCACAAAGAGATTGCTTTTTAGAGATGCATGAAATAATCTCATATATCATCTGAATACCACTTTGGATTACCACTAAATAAAAGTATTACATAAATCTGAAGTGTTGTTGTTTCTTACGAAAAGCCCTCAGTAGATTAGCAATTGAGTTTATGTTTAAACTAACTGATTTTTATTTCCTCTGAGTTACTCCAGAGCAAATTATGGCTTTCAGTGGTTTATGGTTATTCTGGGTTCTTCCTTTATCCTTATTATCATACTTTATATAATCTTAAACATGACCACTGTGATGATCTAATGCGATCTAAAATAAAGTGATGTAATAATTCATTAATTTCCTATTTCTCTGAAATTAAAAAAAAAAAAAAAAGGAGCTATAGGGGAAAAAACAAACCCACTATTGATCAAATAATTTAAAGTGAGAGACAACCCTGCATAATCCTTAGAAAATTACTGCAGTGATTTTCTACCTTGATGGTTCAAGACTGAGTTCTACCTCTAGACTGACTGTGGTAAGTTTTCAACAATTTATTGCCTCTTCTTTAACCAATGTTTATGGTACTGAAAACCAGCTGTATTCCCCATGAAGATACTTACAAACTGTGATTTAGCAATATAATGACAACATCTCTGTAATGCATATACAAAGAAATGCATACAGTATTAGTCTAACAACTGTTGAAGAAGGACAGGAAATACCTCTAGAACTACAATTGTCAGGAAAATGACAGCATACTCTAAAGATCAACTGCCCCAAAAGGGATGCCCACAGCAGTTCTAACACAAATCCCTGCCCTGTTCATTCTGTTGAGGAAAACCACCTTTGAGGTTGTGGAAGTCTTGGGTGTGCACCCTGCAGACTGTTCTGAGCCCTTCTGTATCTCTTAAGTACACCGATGTGATCATGTCAAGCTGTGACTGAAACATTTTCTATTAAGGCTGGAGCTAACATTATGATGCAATGGATCTTTTCCATTTCTAACTTCTATATGTGTCCCTGTAGGCTGGAACTTTGCAATGAGGACACTAAAATGGCAAACAGGCTTTGTAGGTACTGTGCATTGTCAGTCCTGCAAGCCAGTCCTTCTTTTAATGCATAATTAAATTGTGGAACTCATTGCTGTGAGATACTATGGAGGTCAAAAGTATAAGTAGATTAAAAAAGAAGAAAAAAAAAATTAAACCAACATTGAAGTGAAAGTGCACGTGTAGCTGTTAAACACAACAGTCACTATGTAACACCTTCCAGGAAGAACAAGTGATTTAGGAAGTCTGCAAGTCATTCACTGCTGGAAACCAGATGTACTCATTTGGTACATGGCCTATTTCTTGTGCTGCCCCGGTAAGCATCTACTGATCACCCGTAAGACAAATACACTGGGCTAAAACAGGCCAGCACAAGGCCCATGCTAAAGCTGTGTGATGGCTTTGTGGTTGACTCACCAGTCTTGAGATAGTTATTGGTCAAGGTGTCAAACACCCTTTCATCAACATTTCAGCACTTGCAAGTACCAGCAGTGTGGTACAGAGGCATCCAAACAGGACAAGAAAGAATGGGCCTCAGGACAGTGTGAAAAGAATGACAAAATCCCAGAATGGTAGGGGTTGGAAGGGACCTCTGGAGATCATCTAGTCCAACATCTCTGCCAAAGCAGGCTCACCTAGGGCAGGTTGTACAGGAACGTGTCCAGGTGCGTTTTGAAAGTCTCCAGAGAAGGAGACTCCACCTCTCTGGGCAGCCTGTTCCAGTACTCCACCACTCTCAGAGTAAATAAGTTTTTCCCGCTGTTAAGGTGGAACTTCCTGTGTTCCAGTTTGGAAGCAGAGCAGTTTTTGAGTTACACCCACAAGTCCATATTGTCCATTGAGTTTTCTTTCCATCTCTCAGGCATTTGTCAGAGTGACACAGGAAAACATCTGAGAATGCACAAATCTGGAACCAAAGTGTTTTCACTCTGTCCAGGAATGTTGCAAGCTTAGTATTTCAAAGGTTCTCACTGCACGGAGACTTATCATTCAGATTGCAGCAGAAATAACTGGTAGCACAGATTGAGCTACTAGGCTCAGTCACCACAGAAATGGCAGAAGCTGTTGCTGTCCTTTCTTTTAGAGTTGCCTTGCCTCTGGAGTTCAGCTTTGGAAGAGCCTCTGTAGGCACTCCTACCCCACTCCTGCACAAAGTCAGCTGGTGTCATTTAACCTATTGCTTAATGTATTTTGAGCTAATCTTGGATGACCTTTTGCAGAAGCAAATAAGAAACACTTGTATAAGCCTTTGTGCTGGCTCAGCTCTGATGACAGTGCCCTGCAGCAGGAAAGCAGTCATGTCTAAATCTTCCACAGAGGCTGTCACAGAAGTTATTTAACACAACTCTGCAGCTCAGTAAGAGCTCACTCCCTGAACATACAAGATGTAGCAGAGCAGAATGTGGATATTCTCCTCTTAATCCCTAAGAGAGCTGTAGCTATGTTTCCTCATAGACAGTAGGATGCTCAGACTGTAGAATTCAGGGTTTTTTTCGGTTCTTCTGCACAAGGAAGAAAGACTTCAGGCTGCCTTACAGCCTCCTGATTAAATTGGCAGAGCTGGAAATCACAGATGTCATCTTTGTACTGAAAAGAGTTCATCCTACTGTGACTTCTGCTGAAAAGCTGTTCCAGAACCTGATTCTTCTGATGATTAGAAATGTTCTAAATTTCAAGACTCAAATTTATTCATAGCTTTTATCCCTCCTTGCTGATTGCTATCTCAATGCCTATGTATTTATAGGCATCAATCATAATATTAGAAGGGACTTTATATAAAACAATCAGGAGAAATATGCTTCAGTAAACATGATCTGAAATTGAAAAAAAAAAAAAAAGATGGTTTTATTTTGTTGTTTGTGGGTTAAAATGCATCTTTTCTATAATCACCTCCCACCTGCATTAAAAAAAAGTAAAAATCAGAGCTGGCATCAGCTGGTCTATTTGAAGACAAAAAGGGAAAGGAGTATGCTGATCATTAGCGTTGATTCTTCAAACAGGTTTACTTTTAATAACACAGAGTTGCTTTAAAAGGACATAGAGCTTTCACATTAACAATCTTTTTGCTCCCCAGCAATCATCATTCCTAAGAATAGAACAGTGCCAAATTATTCATTTCTAAATGGATGTTCTACTTATTCTTTGGATATTTTACAACCCTGCCCCCTAAGAAAACAACAGGTAGCACCTTCTTTTGTTTGCTAGAAAATGGATTTAAAATGTCTGGATTTTTAAAATGCAAAACTAAAACAGGAAAGAGTATCATAAAAAGATACTGTCTGTGCAATTGCCTTGATAGGTGCCCTACATTATTGTTTCACAGGGGTACTGAATGGACAACAACTAATGTGCAAAGCAAAATATAATATGCAAAACATCTGATTGCTAGAAAGCCATTACTCCTCTCTTTGTCTAAGTAAAACAGATAAGCAAAAATGTATTTCTTCAGCCTCTATCTGCCTGAACCCTGCTGCAAGGCCTTCAAGTCAAAGGATACATCATATATGGGGTACATGCACACATAAACACACAAAAAACTCAATGTCATAAAGTCTCTGATAACATCCTCCTAATTGTTCACTCTTGGCAGTTGTGCATTTAAAAATTAGAGACAAAGTTCAGAAAAGAAACAAAAAACTACAAAGATTGCAATGATATTTAAGGAGCACCTATTCTGCTCCTCCTTTTCTACCAGCCACAAAGAAAGAAGATGACTTTTCTATTGCAGGACTCAGGTACTTGCTCCAAAGGTAGCTCTAATTTGCTCTTTCTGCTGTCTTTCTATCTAGAATCTACACATACAGCATGTTTAACATCATTTCTAAAAATTAACAACACTATTTAATTGGCTAAATGAGTTGGCTTTCTCTGAAGCATATGGATTGTTACGTAGGATTGCCAGATCTAATGTCCAGATGCACTCAGAAAAGGTGTGCTGGAATTATTGAGACTGAGGTTCTCTGAATCCACAGGATGAATTTTTAGTAGCATGCAAACAAAAGGCAAAAAAAATGTTTGACATCATCTGAAATGGTAGTGAGAGAGCATCACTTTGCCTCAACTCTACTGGAACTTTATTGTATCCACATTTTGAATGCTCCACACATTTCTGGTCTTGGTATCTGGAAAAGGACATGATAGAATGAAGGAATATACAGAGGAGATGATGGAAATTATTACAGGGATTAAAGGGAATGGCTACTTTGTGAGATCAGGCTAAAAAAATTGAGACTTTTCACCTAGAAAGCAAAGTGCTGTAGTGAAATTTATTCAAGATTTATGAAATCAGCAAAGTGGCTGAAAAGAGGAATATGGAACCATTTTTCATCAAATCACAGAGTTTGGCTCATTTGGTGAAATTAGTTTAAGACAAATAAAAAGAACACACTACTTTAAGAACTTGTTGTCAAATGAGGTTGTGGAAGCAGATCCCAACAGCAGCTTCAAACAGGAATTGGACAACCTCATGTACAATAGGTACAAAAATGGATAGTTAAAGAACTAGGCAAGCATTTACCTTCCTTACAGCCATGAAAGACAGGGGAGTACAAGGAAAAAGGCCTGAATAAAGTGGCCAAGCTTGTGTGTACTCTATAAATAGTTTCTCCTACTGCTGCTGTTTCTATTTGCTTTTCTGTTTAGGTACATATTAGCAAAACCTTGAAGCCCCCCTAGGGTGGGAAAGGGCTACAGGTAATGAAAACAAGGAGGAAAAAATTAACTACAGTGAACAACAAATGAAAGAAAGGGAAGAGTTACAGGACTGAAAATACAGAGTTGGGAACTGGAGCAGATAATGAAGCAGAGAAGCACTGACATAACCTGACGCCACTTCTTTAAATTTAACTGAGGAACAACTGGACGTTGCCCAGTGATGCTCTGCCTGGAGATGTGGGAGGATGATGGAATGAATGGACACTAGTCCCACAGTCATTAGGATCCCTCCATCAAACTTCCTTTTTCTGATGACATGAATAACCAACAGGGACAGGGTCTGGAAGAGGTTGATGAGGAGGTCCTGCATCTTCGAAAGGCCTTGTTTGGGGAGTGTATAAATAAAAAAATAAGAGGAAAAAATGCAGCTGGAACTTCAGTAAGAGGTTCTGGACAAGCTGAAGGAGAGACCACAGCCTCTCTCATTTGATGTACACTCAAAGTACTTGATGTGCTCCGGGGTCTCTTGCCACTATCAAAGGAAAAAAAGATCCCAGTCCGACTCAGTGGGGCATTTCCTGCGTTCACATGTGTTCTTAGGCATCTTCTTTCTCCCTGAGGAGTACAAGTTGTAAAAGCCTCCTAAAGTGGCTGTTAAATTACTAGTGCTGTTCTAAAAATGTTAAGGCATATTTAGGACAAAGGGAACTTTAAAATATTTGAAAAATTAGCTAATCCCAGGTGTAATTAAAATAGGGTACTATATTTTTTAAAGAGAAAACTGAAAAATACGCGCAGCACCAGAGTCAACGAAACGACGTTCTTATTAAATCCAGACAAAATTTTGTTTCAAACTCACTATTCGATGTGCACTCTTTGCTGAAATTACTTACCAATTCAGAGAAGGGGATTCCAACACTGATACTTCCCAGTGGTAGATAGTTTGCCTTACTTAGTATTGAAAAAGATAAAGTGAGTGAGTTTTTCACCAATATTTTTATTCAATTGGAGGATCTATGAAGCATTTGCCATCGGTTAGCTGTTCAGAAACCTGATTTATTATAGAGGTCACTTTGTAACAGGAGATTCATGGGGCATTGTCTTGGATTCTGAATAAAAATGAACCAGATTTTTTTTTATTGAATAATATCTATGTTGTCTATCTTGATTTATAGCATCTATTACAAGTAAAATTTGCTGGTGAATGAATGGCAACAGTTTTAACATGGTGCACGGAATTAGATTTGCAATACCAAATTTCTGACATCAAAAAAGTGCCTTGTGGAAGAAGTCCTGTTTTCTTATGCTTTTCCTAGAGAGTGTAGTTGCACAAAACACTGGACATGTTCAGACACTGCACTGTAGATAGTGTCATGCATTAAGACATTGGAAAGTCATCCCACCTAGTTTCACTAGACTATAATGTAAGGACTCCAAAGCATATGCTGAAAATAAAGGCTGTTATTTAAATTCCTATGTTATCAGTAAAAATAATGATTTAAAAGTAAGCATATCAATATATACCATAAAGGGTCTACTGAAAATTGGATTCAGTAATGGGAGTAGATATAAATCTAGTCTAAATGTGACAGAATAGCAAATTTACAAAAGCAGACACAGCTGGGATCTGGAGGGGGAAAGACTACACTTCTTTTATTACACCCTCTGCACAGAAGCACAGGAAACACTACACTTGGGGGAGAGAAGGACAAAGAGTAGGGAAAAGTTTATAGGAAGTCTATGCATCAAGATTATTTGCCCCTGGTTCCTGGGTTAAAGAACAAAATGAAACAAATGTCATATTAAAAAGGAGTATATCAACTTCAGTAATACTGGGTGTAGCCCCCCTGCCAAGATAGTAAATACCAGAAAGTGTCCAGCATACTAACTGCAAGGGGAGGTCAGTTGGTTCTCTTAAGGGACAGTCTAAATGAAGAGAAACGTTGCAAAGCCTCATTCCTTTCTTAAAACTTGGACATGGGATGAAGACCCATAGTTCTCAGAGTTGAGTTTCATGGGCAAAATACCACTTTGGAGACTATTTCACACCATGTCCTCCACTTCCACAAGCTTCTGAAATGATTATAATTGCTGAAGGATTTAAGTTACAGCCCAGATACTGCAACGTCTTATACACTGGAAGTTGAACACTAAATTTTCCTGAAAATCTTTCTTCATGGCGATGAGGCTGGTGCACATAGAACAGAAGTTTGGTTTATCTTGCTTCAAAGGCAAACAGTAGCAACTGAAGCAGGAAATGCTTCAGACCTTTGAGACAAAGGTGAATGTATGAAGTTTGTTGACCATCTTTTCATTTTTGCTATGAGAAATAAAAGAGGAATGACTTGAATACCAGTCAGATGGCCAAAAGAGAAGACAAGAGACACTGAATGTGTGGTGATACCTGAAATTACATAATACATTATCTCATACTTACTTAGCAATGCACAAATTTTCCTCAAATGCTTTCTCTTTCTCTCTCTTCTTCAGAATAAAACCAGGATAGAAAACAAAGTACTGAAGCTGTGAGGAAATGGCTAGTTGATATTTGCTCCAGAGCAAAAGCAGCTCTAGAGGACCTCATTTTTCTAGAGAAAGGTGTGACAGCATTTTCATGCTACATTTCCAACTCAGCTCCAGTCCACAAGCCTTCAGCATCAATTCTTAGATAAATGTAATAAATTTCCATTACAAAATAGCAGTCTGTTTTTCCACTGTAATCCTTACTCACCCAGTCTTTCTTCCCTCACTCGAGTCACTGTGGTGAGCTTGCTTGCATTTGTTGTTACACTATGCTGTGGTTTTTTATATTTTCAAATTCATTCTATTACAATGAAAAAAACAGGCAAAGAAGATGATAAGAGATTTTTTTTATGTTGGATATACCAAAAAACCCACATTTTGAAGTCTTCCTTTCCTTCAGGGCATAGAGTTCAGAGGCAGCCTTGAAACTCAAGACTCTCTTGAGATTCTATACAACTAACTGCTTAATAAAGTAAGCGTAAACATAAAATTTCTCAACATCTGACTTCTGTTCATCTGCATGTTTTCTTGGTACTGTTAGAAAAAAGAAATCTAATGGCATTATGTTATGTCAAATGTTTCAAAAATATAGACTTTTCCTTCTGGGGAAGTCTTCCCTGCTATCCTCACCTCAACATTATTCATTGGCTTGTTCTGTAGGGAAAAAAAATCTGTGAGGATTAATTTTAGTAAAAACCAAAGAACAGTCACATTATGTCCCTATCTGAGTTTTCACATGCTATATTGAAAATCATCACTGAACAGAGTTAAATATCATAAATATGAATAGAATAATCAGGAGAAGTCTAAATAATGCTGAAATGCTCATGTAGGATGCTTTCAGTAGACTGTTTTGAGAATTCTGACAGTTGCACACAAAGTGAATTAGCATAAGCATTATGCTAGTTAAATTGTAATAATAATAATAACAATTTAATGCAATCAGCGCAGTGCTGAAGTGATGAGTCACTGCTCTAGGAAAATGACCAAGGAGTCTGGAAAAGGCTAACAAATACTGTAGCCAGTGAAGATTTCCTGCCCTTTGTATTACCTCAGGAATTAATGAGACTTGTCTCCACTGTTATAATAGTAGACAGCAAGAGGCACTCCACTGTCAAGGCCTTGTTTGCATTGTGGCATTACTTAAAACAGATCAATTCCACCTTACTGGCCTGAGCACACTTTGGAGCAGTAAAGTGTACTGATGATCAGCAAGTTGACCATTGTGTTGTTCAAGTCCCTCCCTGGTAAACAAAACAAAAAAGGCCAGTGCTTCATTTATCACGCTGTTCCACACCACATCACAGGGAGAGGCACGTACGTTTCTGCTCCTGGAAGAAAGGGGGTAGTGCTGGGAAAAAAAAAAAAAAAAATGGCAAAACCCCCCACAGTTCACATCTGCTAATTCAGTTTAGCTTCCTTGTGGAACCTGCTTCTGGGGTGAGGTAATTCAGAGAATCCTCATTTGTACAACAGAATTTTCTCTTAACTTCTTCCTGCGCAAGACCTGTTTTCCCCTGCCTTTTTTTTTTGGGTCTGAATGACTAAGCTTTTCTGCAGTCTTTCCTCAAGAAAATCTTTTTTCTTCCGTCCAAGGAGCAGTTGGGATAACTAGCCCTTTGTATTTTAAGTTATTCATTAAATTTAAATGGCTTCCTCTTCAAGCTTGTCCTAGGGCAACTATTATAAGGTTAACCTTTCCATAGCTGTGAATCCAGATAAGTTGCTTAATTTTCTTTGCACCCAGCCAGACACAGATATGTATGAATATGCCTTTGCTATGGTTCATAGTGGTTGCCTCAATACCTATTCTGATTTCCCAAAGCAGCACTGAACATCAAGAGGTAGAAGATCACAAACCACAAAAAGCAGTTTCGGAAGAGCAGACAAAATGTCATTGTATGGGGTTTCTTGGTAGGACAGATAGTGGTCCCAGATACAGCTAGATTATCATACTTACTACAGGTGTAACAAACACAACCCAATGCCAAACCAGTCAGTTCCCTACAGAGCAATCCTGCATAGCAGAGTCTTTACCCCAGCCACATATCCCCACAGATCACCACCTCTGCTCCACCGGGAGCCTTATAGAGACTCTTCTAAACCTGAGGTGCTGCTTGACGATCTCACCTAGAAAGCAGGCTTCTTTCTGCTTTAGCTTGTCTTTTCAAATTACACTCTTTGGTTGCTTTCCTAAAGCTCTTTTCCAAAACAAAGAAACAGGAGATGTGAAGCTCATACCTAAAACCGAGGGACATTTACACAAATCCACTGGGTAAAATTAGGTAGACTGAGAATTAAACAACTTCTTGTATCCACTAATATTTGTAGTTCCTTGCTTTGGCAATAAGAACCAGGCACTGTCAGGTTTAATTACTCAAAAAGACCACTACAGGATCATTTAAAAATGTGTTGTTGCCTCTTCCACAAGATGGAGTGCAGTGATAATATCTGAGGATTTTGAAATTGAATCAATTTATCATGTCTCCCCTATGCTAGAAAAAGTCTTTAAAGACTTTAGCCAACCACAGCAAAACAAATCAGAAGCCCCAGTGGGGCAGTTTTTTGCTGGTTAGTTATGCTTATTTCAGATGGGAGGAGTTCAGAGTGCATCCCAGAAAACAAATAGAGTTCACAGGTTTGTTTTTTTTCTTTCTACACTCAAAATGAGCAGTAGATTACTGTGATTTTCTTCTGATGGGATATTACAACAAAACAGTGCTCACACCCACTTGTTAAAGAAGATGTAAGAATATAGAAATTCTTTTACTTGGTCAAAAATTTTTAAAGCAGCCAGAATGAATTGCTTCTTCTCTGGATTTGCCTTGCAGTTCTCAACCACAGCCTTGTGGGTGCAGGACAACTGAACTCATCTGAGACTTGTACTTCTCAAAAATCAAAGCAGTGGCAGTGGATGTAGCTGCTAACATTCTGCTGGCATCACGTCAGCCACATGCTTAAGAGATCCATTCTGGAGAACAAGAAGCTTCATTTTTCTTTCATGTCCTGAGCTCACTGTAAGCAGTTGTAATCTGATGTAGATACCTGTTAGCTGGCAATCAGGTAAATGCAGTCTGAATAGAAAAGGGGATTGTGAAAGACTCTTCCCAGTTCAGACATCAAGTTCTATAGTACAATATAGAACTTTCCTATCAATTTACATCCTTATAAACCTGTTTAATATCATATAGTGAGTCTTGACAAATAATACATATTTTAATTATGAGAATAAAACGATTAGCTAAAACCACAGTAAGCTACCCTGAACCACACAGACTTTGGCCTGAAATTACCAGCTATTACCTTGGACTCCTCAGCATCAGTATTCACAATCCGCCTGTTGGGAGGTGATACAGCTGCCAAGACAATGTGCTGTGTGACCTTAGCGTTGCAACTGCAACCTGTTTGACAAATCTTCCACCCCCCTGAGTTAGTTATGTGGGCAAGGAGGAGACACAGAAGCTTGGTTTGGTCCATAAAAAACAGCAGGCACAACTTTGTATCTCAAGACAGCAACTCTTAAGAGGTATTTTACATTATTTTTTTCCTGCAAGGACTGCAATACCACCAAGATCATAACGTAATTATGTCCCTACCTGGCAAGGGGCTTGGAGCTCCTCTGCATTTGTTAAATCCCTCTTTCAGCACCTCTTCCACATGGGGTTTTAAAAGGGGTATCTCTAACTTTGTAAGAACGGCCTGCTCGGCACTTGGCGTTGAGAAACGTGCGGAGGCCTGGGAGAGCAGGTAAGCCCAGCCTAAGCGGCCGCTCTGCCCGCAGGTGACAGGCGGAGGGGTCGGAGGTCAACCAGCCGGCCGCGGGGCGCCCA